>PVIY010013442.1:0-59202 GCA_004026745.1 Myrmecophaga tridactyla
AAGTATATTATAGTCATTACAGCATGCAATGCTCAAGATAAACTTATAAAGTAGATACTATTAGTATTCACATTATATATATGAAGGAAACTGAAGCTTAAGGAAATTAATTAGGGAACTAGATGTGGACAGAATTCTGTGATGATCCAAAAGATTCTTGTCTCCTGGTTTCCTTCTCCCTAAAAACCCTAACTCTTAAGTATGGATGAGACATATGAATATGATGGTTTATCACTCATAAATATGTTACATTATATGGAAAAGGGGATTTTACAGATACAATTAAGGTGCAATCAGTGAATACTGAGTTAGTCAAAGGAAGATTATCATGAATGGGCTTGACCTAATTAGGTAAACCCTTAAAGGATATGAGAAGCTCTGTTGGCTTGAAGAAGTAAACTGTCATGCTGTGAAAGGAAGAGCTCATCTGTTAAGGACCTCAGAACCTCTGGGAGTTGAGAGCAGTGTTTACTTGACAGCTAGCAAAAAAACAAAGACCTCAGTCCACATTGTGGCACAGCCGCAATGAAGTGAGTTCCATTGACAACCACTGAACTTGGAAGAGGACCTTGGGCCTCAGATGAAACCGCTGTCCCAGCCAATCCCTTGATTTCAGCCTGGTGAGATCCTAATGAAACCATACCTGAACTCTGACACAGAAACTGTGAGACAAAAATTTATGGCTTTGTAAACTGCTAAATATGTGGCAAATTTGTCATGCAGCAATAGAAAACTAATATACTATACATGACTAGAAATTTAACAAGCAGCATAGCTGGATGTTCAACAGCTTTTCTGACTTCAAAATTCATATATACAAGTATTATGCATTCCTTATTACCTCAGTATATTTATTAATGATCACAGAGATTTATAACATCTGGCTACTGACCTGAAAAGCTACCACACAGTGCATCCAAATAAAACCATCAAACTTTACCTTTTTTCCTGCATAGTCTCAAACTAGAAGTGTTCCACCTCAATTGTACAGGAAGAACAAAGTATGGTTTGTATTAGGTAGTAAAAATCATATGACTCCAATTTCATACATGATGAAACGTTTAACTCATTCTGGTGATAATATTTTAAATACACCACCCTTCTCCACCAAAACTCGTTCCAAATATCATAAGTTAATGATTTCATGCCCAGGTAGTGTGGGTTACAAAAACAATATTTTACCTTTAGTATTTAAAAGTAAGGGAATTTTTAAAACAAAGTGAGAAAAAAACAATAATTTCAAAGCACACTTCAACAAGTAGTAACAGAACAGATCCCAGAGTTTGTTATGGGCTACAACATGATCCTCTCAGATTTTTCCTTCCAACTTCTCCAAAACACTGGAGACTGGAAGGAATATTAGTATAGTGGTGCAGTTGGTCATGATCATCTACCAAATCCTATTCTCTCTATTATACCTCCTTCTTCTTTGATCCTTCTCCCAATTTATAGGGATATTTGGGCAATGACCATTCTCACTTTTTCATGTTGAGAAGGGGTGTCCACACTAAAGGATAGGGGAGATGTAATTAATTGATAATATTGGGGAGAATGGTCCCCTGGGCCTCAGGACCCTCTGACTCAGGAACCCTCTGGGAATTAGAGGTTCTAGGAGAGCAAAGTTAGTATATGGAACACCTTTAGAGTCTCAGTTTGAGTCCTAGCTGTTTTCAAGAGTCAGGAAGAATTATGTTGGTTGGGATTTAGCAAACCATGGCAAACAGCACTATCTAACTGAAGCTTGCATAAGAGTAGCCTCTGGAACTGTCTCTGAACTCCATTTGATCTCTCTTGGTCACTAACGCCTCATTTTATTACACTTCTTGCTCACCCCACCTTGATTTGGTAGGTATTAGTGATCCCAAGTTTCCAGGATCAGACTCATCTCCAGGAGCCATGCCCCAAGCTGCCAAGGAGACCTTCATTCCTGAATGTCACGTCCCATGCAGGGGAGGGCAATGACTTTTCTTGTAGAGTTTGGGCATAGAGAGAGAAAGGCCACATCTGAGCAACAAAGAGAGTTCCTGGAAGCAACTCTTAGGCCTCACCATATGTAGTCTTAGCTTCTCCCCTACAGAAACAACCTTCATAAAGGCAAGCCTCAAAATCAAGGGTCTGGCATGTTTTCCTGGGAGTCCCCAATGGTTAAGAGTGTCCCCCATCCTTCCAGATGGGAAAATTCAATAGTTTCATAAATATATAGGTACATATTTTTTCCTTTGGCCCACTTAAGGGACTTCAGCAACACCTACCACTTAGAGACCACCATGGCCTGAGATATATCCCAGCATTACACCAAACTGTACAGAACTACAAGGTATTGTTCCAGGTTCTACCCCAGAAGTCTGGTTCAATCAAATGCTCTATCCAGACAGGTTGACTTAGATTATGTGTTACAGAAAATTTAGTTTCTAGACATAATAGACCTCTCTGCCTTTGGTCCTATACAGTAGGTGAAGTTCTAGAGTACAGACATTATCATTATCATCCTGTATTCTGATTTACCTTAGACCTAGCCAGATTGGCTTTGTTTTTAAAGCTAATTGCAGCCTGATCTCCCCTTCAGTTACTTTAACTGTTATTGTATTTAGCTACTACAGCTTTCAGGGCTGTAACACTGTATTTCCTGGTCCCAAGGGTCACAAATTTACTCAAAGGCCCAGGGAAATACCAGCTGACACATAAAAAGCTCAGTATTTCATTATCTAGAAATACATTTGCAACTTCAGACCAAGTGTTAGCTGTATTAAGACCTTACAATCTAGGGTCCATTTTTCTATTAGTATTTTATTTCTGGCTTATTTTGGGCAGCACATTGTCCCCAGGTTAATTCAGCTCATTGTGTGCCTCTCTACATCATTCCTTTTTTGTAAGCCACACCATATTCCATCATATAAATGTATCACAGTTTGCCATTCTGTTTCTCTGTCATTGTACCCTTCGGCTCACTCCATCTATTGGGCATCATGGAAAATGTCAAAATAAACAAACCATGTCTTACAGCATCCACAGTTGGTTGGTCAGTCAGCAGCTCTCTCAATTTTAGACAATTTTTATTGGTCTGTAATGACAAAGAACCAGCAAATACTGCATCAGGAACTACCAAGTCAAAACGACCCCTTATCACTTGCCCCTCCTCCCCAACTGGTTGTCCCTGGTAGTGCTGTGGTTCTATTGCTGTCTTCTTATTAACTATTGGCCATAGCATGTATTTTTATTTTTCCCCTTATACCCTTCTACTATTGACTCTTTGTCCACTCTCAAACCATTGAACTAGTTCATGTGAGGACTTTTTTTTATAATTATAGATTTAATCAGTAGGATACTTGGCGCACTATACATCCCCTTTCAATCTAATTCCCCTTCAATATTGCCATCTCACTTATAAACCTGCCAATTAGTTACCATCACTTCTTTCTGTTCCCTTGCACTTAAGTTCAACCTCTTAGAGTAGCCTTCCCCCCATCTCTAACTTTTGTAAACCTCTAGGTCTGCTATATTCTGCTCAGGGATTACCTTTACCATCATAATGGTAGAATCGTACAGCATCTATCCTTTTGTGTCTGACTTATTTCACTCAGCATTATGTCCTCAAGTCTCATCCACATTATCATAGGCTTCAGGACCTCATTTCATCTTACTACTGCATAATATTCAATTGTTTGTATATACCACATTTTGTTTATCCACTTGTCTTTTGATGGGCATTTGGATTGTTTTCTTCTTTGGGCAATTGTGAATAGTGCTGCTAAGAACATCAGTGTGCAAATGTCTGTTCATGTCATTGCTTTCAGCTCTTCTGGGTATATACTGAGTATTGGTATTACTGGGTCATAGAGCAATTCAATATTTAGTTTTCTGAGGAATTGACCAAATGTCTTCCACAGCAGTTGCACCATTATACAGTCCCATCAACAGTGAATAAGTGATCCGTTTTCTCCACATCCTCTCCAACATTTGTAGTTTTCTGTTTAATAGTAGCCATTCTTATAGGTGTGAGATGAAATAACTTTTCAGTGTTGAATGGGAAACTTCTTTACACTGTAAGACAAATGCTTCTGAATCTACTTGACTACTAACAAATAGTGATACTTTAATGCTGGAGCATTTCTAGTTCACATTCACTTCTGTCCTCCTTTGCATTTTATTTTTAATATTAAAATAGAATGCAACTTCTTTTATCCATTATTTCCCTTTCATATAAAGTCCATTATATCAGGAAACCACTTCTGTGGTACCTGGTACTTTAAAGTTAATTATACCTTAAATTGGTGATGATTTCCACTAATTATCAAATAATAAATAACACCAATAAAATGTTAGTTTCTATGGAATATATAGATTTGATGTGAAGTAAATTTGATCAGCTTTTTGACTCACAATCAAATTAAACCAAGCAGTTTACTCATACTTTTGTCTTTACAGAAATAATTCAAACTTCCTGAAAAGTGAATTGTCACAACACAACCAAAGGAGCACTGCAACTTGTCCCCCAAATTTTACGCATCTATAACCCATCACAATCTGCCCTTATCTCCTCACTCAGTTATTTTCCCCTATTTGCCACAACAGATATTGTTCTTGCCAATGAAATAAGTGTTTCCATTTCAAATAACATTCATAAAGCAAAATATAATCACTATATTCAGTGTTATGCAAGTCATCTTTAATGATAAAAAAACAAAAATGCCAAAAACAATCGATGAAATATCTTGTGAATGTTATCACACTTATTGAAGAAGTTAACATTATAAGGGGTACTATGTATGATAATCACTGTTAAAATCTAGCAAGCCAGGTGTACTTTAAAGAATACTCTGATTGGAGAACTTAACGTAGCATGTGCCAAGAATACAAGCCCAAAATTGACAATATGGAGGTGCTCGTCACTTTGTCTTTCAGCTGCTCCCAAGGCACAGAAATTCAATCAGCCCTGCTACACCAAAGTAGGATATAAATGGAACTGCTCACATCTTTGAATTCTTGTTACCTCAAATGTACACATGTCGAACATGCATTTGTTCACTTCCCTTGTTAAGATTTTCCTTGACTGTAATGTTTGAAACAAATATTCTGTCTACCTCCAGCAAAAATATTTAATCCTTTTGAAATCTGTTTTGGATATTAACCTCAATCTTTACATTTTGTTTTTTAATCATATTTATTATTCTTCAATCATTCAACTGACATGTATTGAGCATATACTATTTGCCAGACTTGCTTCAAGTGCTAAAACATATTAAACTAGGACATGTTCTTTGATATCAGGGAGCTCCCACTCCTAATGTATGTACTCAAAACTGTGTAGACTTCTTAACTCCATTCACTAATGGGGACACTGGGTCGGCATTATTTATAAAGCTGTGTCCAACCGAATTGCAATGGGAGATGTGTGTGTGTGTGTGATTTAAATTTTCTAGCAGCCAAAAAAAAAAAAAGAAAGGGAAATAAGTGAAATTGAAATTAATTTTAATATGTTTTAACTATACATATATATATTTCCAATCTATTAACCTTTCAACCTGTAAATAATTTAAAAAAATATCTGGAGATATTGTACATTCATTTTTTCACACTAATTATTCATGCTGCTAATTCATGATTTCTCAAGGTAGAAGCCTAAAATTTATTTTTTTTTTTGCCAAGAACACTAATATTTAGAAAATTTCACACACACACACTTCAAAACTGCTCTGTTTTGAAATGTTTTGTTTGTCTAATCCTGGGAAAGCACATTTTTCTTCTAATACTATGAATAATATTATTATAGGTCAACCCTATCTCTAGAAAAATATCATGCAGTTTTACAATTTCAATCGACCAATAACCCCGAATTTATATAAAAATAGTAACACCACAATGCTGTCAGAAGGTTTATTTTGTTGCCATTATATTTTTCTACCTAGTTGCTGGGTTGAATATTTAGATTTATTGACATCCCCACCATATCACCAATAAACTATTTTGAGTTTTAAGATATTTAGCAAGGCCAATCATTCTATTGTGAGCATAACACAAAAATATGCTTTAATGTCTTATGTAGATTTTATAGATATACTGCAAAATTTTATTGAATTTGGCATTAAAGAATACTGTTCACACCATTTTTAAACTATTGTAAAAGTTGTTTTAGAGGAGATTTGACATTCTATTAAAAAAGAAAAGGCATAAATTGACATCAAAATAGCTGGGAGCAATATCTGGATTATAGACTTAATAGTAAGCTATATAACTTTCATATTCCCTTAGAGCTACCAGTGTGTCTGCCTTTCTGGTTGGGAAGGAGCTTTTTGTGAACAAGAATCCAATGAGTGTAAAACAAATCCTTGCAAGAACAATTCCACCTGTACTGACCTGTACAATAACTACCGGTGAGTAATATATTTCTGGTTTTTTCATGAAATTACTTGGAGGGCTCAATGTCCTTGCAATACCATCCAGGCACTATTTTCATTTTACATCCCTTTAATTAAAATAATTATCCAGAGATGAAGAGCCATTCTTGACAAGGTAGTGTCACATTTATTTGAAATCTGCAGAGACTGAAGTCCAGATGTCAAGTCAAGAAAGGTATAAATTTTAACTGGGAAATGAAGTTTCTGCATATGGCAAATATTAGAAATGCATTTACTTCTTCAAAATATGTGTTTGCCCTATTACCATTGCTTTTGGATCATTCTATGCAAAATGAGAGATGCCATATTATGGCAAGGAAGAGATGTAGCTATTGAATCAAAATCATAAATTTATTATGTAGAGATTATTTTGAGTTTGTATCATTTTATTTAACTTATCTATATATATAACAACATAAATTATTCACATTTTCCATAATTCCAATTATTAAGTTTTATATGAGAAAGCATTAGCTAGTGCTATTATTTCAAATGCTTAATAACCAAATATATATTGGTTTTATTCCTTGACTTTTGTTTAGTGTATACAGTATTTCTCAAATAGATGCAAAACCCAATGTGTTGTAACTAGAATGCTTTCTTTCTTTCCACAAACTAGATTTATAGAATTTAAATAAATTTATTAATATAAATATAGTAGAAGATTATGTTCCAGGGATAAACCAAATTGACTTCAGTGTGTCCTCCAAAATATCTATATACTTTCCTTTATGGTACAGTTGAGAATTCTGGATCATCTCAATCATGTGTAGACATTTGGTAATATTTCTTATTTTGGGTGTCTGAAGGACCAACCCAAACTTATTAGCCATACATAGTTTATTTCATTAAACAGGAACTCTAAAATATCTGGCAATAGTTGGATTGATATCTTAATGACAAGAAGAAAAAACTATGAGAATCTGTTAATATAGAAAAGCTTATAATGCCAACAGTTGATATTAGATTAAACTATGTAAAAATATAAAAACCCAGAGCTATTTTTGTGGCACTATTAAGTTGATATATCATCGCAAATTAGCATCAACAGCCTCTCCATTTGTATAGTGTGAGAGATGATCAAATTTTGATGCACTAGGAGAAAAAAACTTCAAAATTATCTCTATATATTTCTTTACATGGAATTATATAAGGAAAATATGTATTTTTCCTACATAACTCTATCACTTATATCTTACAAATACATGATATTAATATTCAATTTTTTTCACTAACTGATGTAAAAATTTGTAATTTGTACCTTTTTTAATTCCTAAAGATAATTTGCGTATGCATGTGTGTATGTGAGTATGAACATCGTCAAGCTGTCAGCAAAAATCCTCAGGGGCCCACTTGTGGTTAAGAAGTTGGGTTTGTAACTCATTACAGCAAGGAAGAATGCACACCACGTAGAATCAGAACAAAAGAGTGTTAGAGGGGACTTACAGGTTTGAACTTGTGTCATACCCTTTTGTGGAAGGATTCAAAGAGCAGACATTTGCTTTGGATTGGATGTTGTCAGACAGTGAGATGAATTCCGTGGTTGGGTATCTTAAATCTTATCTAGAAGTATGGAAGTCTAGGCAGAGGTAAAAGAAATTTTAAAGAAGGAACAGTCACTCTTACTAGCCAGGACAGGTAATGTTTGGTTGTGTTTGTGGTTTGGACAATTTTCATGCTTTTGTCTGTGCTCAAGTATGAGTACGGGGTAGTCATGTTTTTGTTATGATCCATCATAGCTCTAGCGTGAACTTATCTGGTGTTGATGTTCTGTGAAATTGGCGAAGGTGTCTGCTGAAATGATCAACAGGAGAACACCAAGCTAAGAGTCCTAGTTCTAGTTAAGAGTACTAGCTCTAAGCACACAACAACGTAGCTGGTAGTTCTGCCAGACACTAGGTTCTCTTTCTCAACATACAGTCTCAGTATACTCCATGTGCATGAATGCATGTGTGCATGTGCATGTGTATGGTTGGAATACATCTCTTAGGCTTGTTCACTTATGTCTGGAATAAGATATTCTCATAACATATATTAAACAGAAAGGACTCAAATATTGATTATCTAAAAATGGTACTTATATAAGTTAAAAATATAACGATTTGTAACAGAGGTCTTAAAGTTCTAAAGCAAAGCAAGTAAACAATCTATAAGAATTATTTAATATATATTTTATTTTTATATTCATGAGTCATAATCACTCTTTCTTGATAATCCTGACACTACTAATTGTTAAATCCTAATGACTTAAATTTTAAAAAGTGTCAGAAGACTTTGCTACTTTGATTAACACACATACTCTATTAGTCACTTTATCATTCCTGAACTTTTTGATAGCTTACTTTTCTTACCCAAGATATTAAGTGTAACTTTTACCTGGTTATAAAAACAGAAGTTTAACTAATGTAAGACGTCAGATTTTGTTCCTTTGATATATTAGATATCATATTAATATGGATGTTGTATTCACATTGGCTTTAATAAATGGTAAGATGTTGAGAGCAGTCCCTAAAAACCTAAATATGTTCTCTGTCAGTAAGAGGAGGCTGATTTGCCTATTTTGTCTTTTGTAAATAAATAGAATGACTTACTATTTGGAAGTTCCATATCAATTTGTCTTTTTAATATAGAATTGCTTTATTGAAGTATAATCACATACCATTCAATTCACCCTTTTAAAGTATAGAATCCAGTGTTTTTTAGTAAATTCACAGAGATTGCCATCATCACCACTATCTAATTAGAGAGTATTTTCATTACCACAAAAGGAACTCATGCCTATTAGAGTCAGTGCCCATACCCTATCACACTGCCCCCTAATAGCCACGAATCTACTCTCTGTCTCTTCGGGTTTACCTATTCTGGGTATTTCATATAAATGGAATCAAATAATATTGTGTTCTTTTTGTGACTGGCTTCTTTGAGTTTGTATAATGGTTTCAAGTTTCATTCATGCTGTAGTACCAGTACTGCACATTGTTCTTTTTTATGTCCAAATAGTGCTACATTTTATGTATATATCACGTTTGTTTCCATTGATCATTTGATGGGCATTTGGGTTGTTTCCACCTTTGACTGTTAGGAATTATGCTGTCATGAACATGCGTGTATTAGTACTGGTAGGAACAGATATTTTTGTTTTCATATGGCAACTCTATGCTTGGTATTTTGAGGAACTTCCAAACTATTTTCCAAAGTGGCAGTGCTATTTTACAACCCTACCAGCAATACATGAAGGTCCCAGTTCTTTCACACCCTTGCCATTACTTGTTGATGTCTATCGTTTTATTTTGGCCATCCTAATGGTTTTTAAGTTGCATCACATTGTGGTTTTGATTTATATTTCCCTAAGTATTAATGCTGTTGACCATCTTTTCATGTGCTTATTGGCCATATGTATATCTTTGAAAAAAATGCCTCTTCAAATTTTCACCCATTTTTATTGGAATATTTGTGACTTGATTATTTGTTTTTTATAGTTTTGTATATATTTGAGATACAAGTCCCTTATCAGATATGATGTGCAAATATTTTCTCCAGTTCTGCATTTAAATTTTTTTTTAAATATTTTAATGGTGCCCTTATTTGTTCTCTTTTGTCAATTGTGTTTTAGTGTGAAATTTTAGAAACCATTACCTAACCCAGGGTCACAGAATGTATTTCTTAATTTTCTCAAATTGTTATAGTTTTAGCTCATACAGTTTAGCTCTTTTATGATCCATTTCAAGTACATACCTTACATATGGTATGAAGTAGGAGTCAAAATTCATAATTTTGCCTCTGGGTACCCAGTTTGTCAATACCCCTTGTTGAAGACTGTTCATTCCACATTGAAATGTTTTGGCATCATTTAGAAAATCAATTGACCACAAATATAAGTTTCTTTCTGGTCTCTCAATTCTCTTCCATTGACATATATGTCTATCGGTATTCAAATACCATGCTCTTTTGATTATAACAGCTTTGTAGAAATTGTGAAATCTGGATATCTCAAGATATTTTTGGCATTTTGGATCTCTTGTATATCTAGATGCATTTTAGAATAATTTGTTAATTTCTGCCCTCCCCCCCAAAACGAAAATAAGACATCTGTTATTTTGATAAAGATTACACTGAATCTCTAGACTACTTTGGGAAATCCCATCATACTAACAATACTAAATCTTACAATTCATGCTCATGGGCTTTTTGTACATTTATTTAATTCTTTAATTTGTTTCAGCCAACTTTTGTAGTGTTCAGTTTATAAGTCTTGAACACCTTTAGTAAAATTTATTCCTAACAATTTGATGTTCTCTGGATGCTATTGTATGTGGAATTTTTCTGTAATATCATTTTTGTGTTGTTCACTACTAGTTTTCAAAAAAATGATTTTTAAAAATATATTGACCATGTATCTTACAAACTTGATGGAGTCACTTATTAGAATTAATTAACTATTTTTTGGGTATTCCTTAAGATTATCCATACATGAGAGCAGGTTACCTGAGAAGGGAGAGAGAGTTTTACTTCTGAATTTCCCATATAGATGCCTTTTGTTTCTTTCTGATACCTAATTGCCTTGGCAAAAAACTAACACAAAGTTGAATAGAAGTAGCATGAGTGGACATCACTGTCTTTTTCCTGAGCTTGGGGGAAAGCATGCCATCCTTAATCAGTACGTATGGTGTTAGTTGTGTGTTTTTCTTAGGTGCCACTTATCAGATGGTGGAAGATAACCTCTATTTTTATTTTGTTGGCGATATTTAAAAAAAAAATTCTGTTGGACTTTGTCAAATGCTTGTTTCTGCACCTAGTAAGATAATCATGGATTTTTATCCCTTATTCTATTCATATGCCATATTACATTTATGGATTTTTGGATGACGAACCAACCCTGAATTTTTAAGATACATCCCAATTGGTTATGATGTATAGTCTTTTTTAAATGTTGCTGAATTTTGTTTGCGAGCATTTTGTTGAGAATTTAGGGCTCAATATTCATAAGGGATGTTTATTTTTAATTTTCTTTTCTTGTATCTTTGTCTGACTATGGTACCAGAGTAATAATGGCCTTGAAGTATATGTTTGGAAATGCTGCCTACACCACTCTCTACTTTTTTGTGGAACCGTATGGAAGGCCTGATGTTGATTCTTTAAAAGTTTGGTAGAATTCACCAGTGAAGCAATGAGGTCCTAATCTTTCCTCTGTGTGAAATATTTTGATTACTAATTCATTCTCCATGTTTATTATACATTTATTCATATTTTCTTTTCTTCTACCATTAGTTTTGGTAATTTATGCCATTCCTAGGAATTTTTCCATTTCATCTAGGTTATTTAATTTGTTGGTTTACAAGTGTTCATGATATTCCCTTAGAATTGACTTTATTTTGTAGGGTTGTAGTAATATCTTCTTTTTCACTTCTGATTTTCATAATTTGAGTCTTCTCAGTTTTCTTGATCAGCTTAGTATGTCAATTTTATTAATAATTTCAAAGATGAAATTTTAGTTTCATTCTTCCTCTCTTAGTTTTCTATTCCCTCTTTCATTAATTTCTACTCTAATCTTAATTATATTCTTCGCACTTTGGGTTTAGTTTTCCCTTCTTTTTCTTTTTTTTTTAAGATAAACAGATTATTAATGTGATATCTTTCTTCCATTTTAATACAAGCCTTTTCAGCTATAAATTTCATTCTAAGAACTGCTTTATCTGTATCCTATAATTTTTTCTATGCTGTGTTTTCATTTTCATTCATCTGAATTTATATTCCATTTTCTTTGTGATTTCTTTTTTGACTCATTGGCTATTTAGAAGTGCATTGTTTAATTTCAACATATTTGTGATTTCTCCACATTTCCTGTTGATATTCATTTCTAATTTCATATCATTGTGGCCAGATGACATACTTTGTAACGTTAAATCCTCTCAAATTTATTGAAGCCATAAAACAATATGACCTAGAATATATTCTATCCTGGATAATTTTCCACATGTGCTTGAGAAGAATATGTATTTTCTTATTGTTGTGTGGAGTGTTCTACAGATGTCTGTGAAGTCTAATGAGTTTGTAATGTTTTTCAAGTCTTCTATTTCTTGGTTGACCTTTCTAGTTTATAGCCATTATTGATTCTGGGATATCAATGTTTCCAACCATTGCTCCTGAATTGTCTGTTTTTTTCCCTTCAATTTTGCTACTTTTTGCTTCATTTGCTTTTGAGTTTTGTTATCAGGTATACATATATATATTATCACTACAGGGCAATCCAGGTGTATTGGTGTGTTTATAGTTATAAATGACCTTCTTTTTCCCTAGTAATGTATTTTGTCTTTAAGCCCATTTTGTCTAACTGTATAACTACTACACCATATGTTTGGAGCATGGCATATATTTTCCCACCTTTTTATTTTTAATCTATTTGTGTCTTTGACTATAAAATACTTCTCTTGTAAGATATTATATAGTTGGGCTATTTTTTAAATCCATTCTGACAATCTCTACTTTTTAATTGGGCTATTTCATCAACTTGCAATTAATATAATTCTGATAAGGTAGGATCCACATATGCCATGTGCTTTGTATTTATCTTATGTATTTTTTGTTATTTGTTGCTCCATGATTACCATATCTATATAAGAAAGTATAGATATTTTCTCTTATATCTATTCAATTCCTTTGTTATTACATTTACTTTAAAAATATTTTCTTAATGACTGACTTTTACATTATAATTACCATCTTAAAACATTCTAGATAATATTAATATCAACTTAATTTAAAACGAGAAAACTTCACTCTATTATTGCTCCAGTCCTTCCTATCTCTTTTGTACTATTACTATTCTACAAATTATTTTATGTTTACTTTTACTACATTTTTTGAGTGTATCTGGATTCACATTACTATCCAATATCTTTTAATTTTAGCCTAGAGGATTGATTTTAGTATTTGTTGTAGGGCAGGGCTGCTAATAATGGATTATATTTTTTCTTTATGTGGGAATCTTAATTTCTCCATTGATTTGAAAGGTAATTATGCTGGAGATAGAATTCTTGGCTAACAGAGTCTCACTTTCAGAGAGATGGTGACACTGTCTCACTGTCTTTGGCCTACATCATTTCTGATAAGAAGTCAGTTGTTCATCTTATTCAGGAGCCTTTGTATTTGATGGGTGGTATTTATTTTGTTGTTTTCAAGATTCTGTCCTTGTCTTTGCTTTCATCAGTTTGACTATAGTGTGCCTAGGTCTAGATCTTTCTAGAAGTTTCTGCTCTTTCTCTCTCTCTTCTCATTTGGGGTCTCCTATCAGATAGTGTTCCACAGGTCTCAGAGGCTCTGTTCATTGCTCTGTTTCCTCTTACTTTCCAATTCTCGGAATGGACATTCTCAATTGACCTACCTTGAATTTTACTGATTATTCTGTCAACTTAAATCTACTGTTGAGATTCTCTATTGAATTTTTTGAGTGCTTGTATTCTTCAATTCCAAAATTTCTGTTAGGTTCATTTTTATAATTCCTATTTCTTTATTGATATTTTCATTTGGTAATATATTGTTATTATATCTCTTTTGTTATTGAAAAAATGTTTTCTGTTGTTCTTTGAACACATTTATTATAACTGATTTACTGTCTTTGTTTAGTAAATCCATTATCCAGGTTTTCCAGGAATCCCTTTTATTGGTTTCTTTTATTCCTATGAATGTCCAAAACTTGTCTGTATTTGTGTGTCTCATGATGTTCTATGAAAACTTGACATTTTATATAATATAATATCGCAATTATGGAAAACATATCATACTCCTTCCCTAGTGCTTATTTTTTGTTGTTGTTGCTGCTATTGCTATTGTTTGTTTAGTGATTTTATTAGATTTGTTTTCTTAAATGTTTATACTTTGGCATATGTGGCTATCAGAGTTTCTGCTTGGTTACTTAGTGGTCAGGCAATGATTGATCCAAGATTTTATCACATGCTTTTAACCAATAAAATTTCCCAGACTTTAATAAGGGACTCTCTGTGTGTGTTTCTGCATGCCTCAATACTCAGCCAGTCAGTTTATAGTTCTGCTTTAGCCCTTACTTCCAGCTCGTATAGTGTCTCGGGATCAGTCAGATATCAGACACTAGGGACTTCTCACAACTTTCATGGACATGTGCATAGCCCTACATATATGTGTATACTTCTAGTTTCCCAGAAATACATGAAGATTTTTAAACTCTTTAGAGACATATCATTCTTTAGTTTTACTTTTAAGTATTTTGCTCCATCTCTTGTTAACCCCAACTGTAATCACCACTTCAGGCAGTCATGGCATTAAACATTTGCCACTGATTGTTTACAACAAATGCCCTGAGATAGGGCTTTTCCCACAGAATAAGTTTCAAGTTATGTCAAATAAAGCCACATCCTACGAATTGAGCTTTTTGGATTGTTGTCAGACAGGTCAAATAGTGACAATTTCCTGGAGTGGAACTTTAGGGTGAGTTCAAAATCTGTTCTCACCCCCAGTGGCTCCTAGTCTGCTGATTTGAATAACTATTACAAAGCTGTTCATCTTTAAAGGTATGGTGGAGTTGGGGAGAAGTGAATGATAAAAGAGAAAGTTAAACATAAGAACAGGACTTGCTGTTCTTATGTTCGTAAGTGATGCAGATATTTTTCTTGAGTAAATAAATACTCCTTGGATTGTTTCATTCCTTTGGTGAATTTCCAGAGTTCTGAATAAGTTGATTTTGAATATGTTTGTGTTATGTTTTTGAAGGACAGATTTTCAGAAGAATGAAGACTCTTACAGAAGTGCTTCTACCAAATTATATATTATATTACTCATAATATAAAGGAAAAAATTGGTCATAGAATCACAAGGCTAAGTATCAAGTTTGGTTCTGTCACTAAAGTTAGTCTAAATTGTGTTAAGGAAATTTACCTTATTACATTTCTGATTCAGTTACCTTATATAAAGAGTGGAAATAATAATTGTAATATCTCATAGGATTATATTAATAATTAAGTGAAATGCTATTCACAAAGTACTTAGCTCCTTTTTTATACATAGTAAACTCTAAATATCACCAGCTAAATTTATTCTTAGCATTTATCTTGTTTTCCCAAATACATGTACAGATATGACTACAGTGTCATATTATAAACAATGAATTCTTGAAGTCAGAGACATTTCATCTCATCCTCCTTTATATATTTTTCAATGCTCAAAACACATATGGCTTAAACTATCCCTTTGTAATTAACAAGGAAATTGTTCAGTTAAGGTTCAAAGCTTTCTAAAGCTTTCCCACAAACTTTCACTGAACAAAAATTTCAAGTCTTAATAAAGCACACAGTGGCTTATCTTAATTTTGTGATGAGTCAGTTTGAAGTGAATTTATCTTAAAAATTCGAAGAAGTTGACATATACATATTCTTCAGCTTAAATTTTGTGTTATTTGAAGGAAATCATATTACGTACTATAAAGAATGCTTAAAACAGCATGTATTTTAATAGATCAAATGAGAATTGCATTTCGTTGGCCATATGTTTAAATTTCCTGAGAAGAAAAATGTTAGGATAATGAGCAATATTGTTGGAATATTGAATCTCTTAAGTGATCTAGGAGTCCTAAGTTACTGTCTACCTATAAGTGCTCATCTCTAAACAACTGGAGTTAACATAGTTTAGTGTTTGCACAGTTTCAAGACATTAAAAAGCAAATTGGGCTAGAGATGTAATTTGAATGCTGACTGCAACCTGCCTTCTGCTATTCCTGGCACAAGTTAGAATTTAACTGCCTTCTTTATTTCTGATTTTTCTTCCCCCAAAGCAGAGTCAACAGCTTTAGCTACAGCTGGGGCTCTGTATGGCAGTTATTGGACCCAGATGCTGCACTCTGGAGCATGTTTTGCCAATAGCATCTGGCTTCTTTGCTGCCTGTGTAATTGTCATTTGTGCTGATGCTTTGGTCTGATTTTCTTAGGGACACTATTATAAACTTTCAGAAAACATGAAGGTATTGCTACCAGTTGACTATAAGATTTTTAAATTTTTTTCTCAGTTTGGGTTTTAGGCAAATTTGTCCTAGACATCTTAAAATATGAAGCACTGTACATTAGAGCTTTCCATGTTTCTTAAAAGTATATATTAAACATGTCTTAGAGGTTATAACAACTGAAAGTAAAAATATCTGAAATTTAATAAATATAAAAGAAGATCAATATTGATTTATGTGTATTTACTATGTGGAGCTATGAAATTCAAGCAAATATTTACCTTTAACAGGTAGATTTTTTCTTAATAAAAAACAGAGCTGTGGACAAAATGTATGTCGGCATATAGTTCTTCCTCCTTCTTTTAGCATAGCTACACCATATTTTATTTTATGTATATAATAACATACTGACCTCTCTGGTGGGTTGAATTATGTATCTTGATATAGACCTTGTTTTGAATTTGCTTCACATTTCTATGGATGTGCACATGATGTAAATAGTATCTTTTAAAGATGTTATCTTACATAAAATGTGGCCCAACTAAATGAGATTGGGTCTTAATACAGATTACTGGAGTACTTTTTAAGCAGAATGAAATCCAGACATGAAGAGAAGAAGCCACGAGAGGAACCAAATGCAAAAAGTCAATGGAGCCTAGAAGCACATAGTCATATAATGGGAATGACAAGGAACCCAAATATTCCTGGCCAGAGAAAGCATTACCAACCTTGGGAGGAAGCAAGCCTTCTAGCATCTGAAACTATGAGTCAATAAATTCTTCTTATTTAAGACAACCGTGTTGTATTTGTCATTGCAGTTGGGAAACTAAGACAGCCATTTAGACAATTTGTGACATTTTTTCCACTATAAACTGTCATTTAAGGAAATTAATTATATGTATGTTTTTACATACATATGTGATTAAAATTGTAGACTAAATCACTAGAGGTGAATTGATGGATAAAAGTATCTGCACTCAAAATTAGAACATATGTTTTCAAATAATCTTTTATAGAGCTTAAATATTATAGCCACAGAAACAATGAATGAGACTACTTTGCTATACACATAGTGTTTATTTCATTTTATGCTACAACAAATATGTTCATGAAGGTTTTATTTATGCCCATTTCACATATAAGAGAGCCAAGTCTTAGAAATATTCAGCAAGTTCTGCAAAATCAGTATTAGAAAGTATTGAATCTTCAACCTGGCAAAGTTAAATATTGTGGTATAGATTGATATTGCATGGATTGAATTCTGATATGGTTTTATTCTGTTTCATAATACTTAGGACTTTTATTCATAAGCTAAAAATCAGACCCAAGTCTGTGTGAATGCACATCCATGGTTTCAAATCACTGTCGTGTTCTTAGTCATGTATAAAATCATACATATGATACCACTGACTCCCCTTAGTTCTCAAGGGAGAGTAGGAACCACTTTAGTTAATTTATGAAAGACTAAATGGTTTTGCTTTTCTCAATGGAAAAGTAGGACACTAATTTAGATCCAATTTCATCAAAAAGTATCTCAAGGAGCAACTATATGTTATTTGGTAGACAAACACATCCTATGACCCATTGCAACATTACAAATAGGTTTTAGAATTCATTGGCTAATTTAAAATGGCTGTTGAAAACAACAGCACTAAGGATGGGGAAGGAATATGCAATTTATCTTGTGGTAAAACTCTTATATGTGAAGTTTTATTATATTAAAGTTTAACAAACAGTGATGAGTTAAAATGTATAGCATAAACTTTGGAACAACAATGGAAAGAGTGAAGCAAAATATCATATCTATTAAGTCAACTGTGAAGGTAAAATGGAATACCAAATGATATTTAATTATTCTGAAGAGATGCAAAAAATAGTAAAGAATAAAAAAGAAAAGAAAAAAATTGTTAACGTCATTAACCATAAATCGAATAGGGCTTTTTGTTTCTGTTCTGGCATGTGTAAGAGTTTGCAATCCATCATTTCCATGCTTACAAAAAGAAAAACCTGGACAAAATGAAAATCAATGACTTTTCCTCAACCTGCCAAAGAAGTAAAGTTGCAGGACAAATCGTATCTGAATTCTGGAGAGTTAGGCACATACACAGAATTATAGCTGAGATATGCTGACCTGAAGCAGAAGCCCCTGAAACTACAAACTTTGACACTCAAACAGTAATTTTGTACATCGCTGCTGAAGGCCAAATGTGGACGAGTAGAAGAGTTGGAAACTATATTATGAGGAAAGGCCCCTATATTCAAGGGCTTGACCTTCAGTAAATGCACCAGGTAGCTCTGAGAGAGGGGAAGACTAATCTCTATGAAATAGACACAAGGCCTGCTCCATAGAAAAGATTTATTTTCCAGGAGAAAGGACCTTTCTGGAGCCTTAGCTTAGCTCAGGAAAGAACATTTCTTCCACTGCTTCCTGCCGCTAACCTTCCTGTATTACTTTAGAGAATAAAATACTCAACAGTGTCAGGCCCTCGAGGAAATAGATAGGGAATGCTGTAGTCAGAGAAGGCAGAGGGAACAGGATAAACAAATCTACCACTGGAGAAATATTGTGAGGTTCAAACCCCCAATCACAGACGCACTAAAAGAAAAAGACTTAATCATATGATCACAGCTCTTTCCCCCTTAAAAATATCTTATCAGCATACCAATAAGTCTCCAATATAATAACAATGAATAACATTGTTGAAAGAAATACAAGGTGCAGATTCTCTCTTAGCTGAATTTAAGAAATTCCATGAGAAGAAGAAAGACAAAGAACAGGACAGAACCAGAATTTGAAGTCTCTGGTAATTATACTATCTCAAACATTAGGGAAAGTCAAAATATTAGCAAAGTTAACATAAACCCTCATACAGGCCTATTTATCTCAGTTGCTATTACTGAATACTACATGTCTAGTTTTCAGTAATAATAAAAATTACAAAACATGTCAAAAGGCAAGAGAAAGGGAATTCCAAATAACTAATATTAACATGTTAAGGACTCTAATAGAAAACACAGATAGCATGCAAACACTGGTGGGTAAGGCAAACAGAAAGATAGACAAAATCAAAGGAAATTGCTTAAAATAAAAAAAAAATTAAGAGAAATGAAGAATGCCTTTAATGCATTCTTCAGTAGACTAAACAAAGTCAAGGAAAGAAACAATAAACTTGAAGATCTATCAATAGACATTCCCCAAACAAATATAAAGAAACAAAAGAATGAAAATGAAAATAGAAACCAAAAAGTGGAATTGTAAATCCAAGAAGTATGGACAACCTCAAAAGATATATGTCTAAGTGGAATATCTAAAGGAAAAGAGAGAATGAAAGAAAAGAAATACTTGAAGTAATAATGTTTTAGAGTTTTCCAAAATCAATTACAAACACTAAACCACAAGATCCAGAAGCAGGAAGCTTAGAGAACACCAAACAAGATAAATACCATCACCGTTAACAACAAAAACACCTAGGCATATCACGTTCAAACTACAGAAAAACAAGATAATGAGAAATTCTTGAAAGAAATCAGGGGTTTTCAGAATGGTTTTAAAAAAAAATGTATATATATATATGTATATATATATATATATATATATATATATACACGTTGGCTAACAAGCAATACACTTTAAATATAAAAACTCAGATAGGTTAATCGTAAGGGAGTGAAGAGAGATATACCACACAGACATGAAACAAAAAGGATAAAGAGGAATGTAATAGATAAAGATGTAAATTCTCCAAAAAGATAAAATTCCAAACACGTTTGCATCTAATAACAGTGTCACATTGGCACTGTTAGAATTGAAAGAAAAAAATAGACAAATCTACTGTTGCAGTTGGAGATGGCAGCACTGCGTTGTCAGGCATTGAATATAGCCATCAGAAAATCAG
The DNA here is from genome assembly GCA_004026745.1 of Myrmecophaga tridactyla. NCBI lineage: Eukaryota > Metazoa > Chordata > Mammalia > Pilosa > Myrmecophagidae > Myrmecophaga > Myrmecophaga tridactyla. The sequence goes on from PVIY010013442.1 coordinate 20,256, forward strand.
TAAGGCTACAGATGAACTGAAAGCATTATCAATCAACATGGGTGACATTTATGGAATACCCATACAACAGCCTTACTGAATGGAGCTGGGGAAAATGAATGAAGACTATAAGAGTAAAGTAAAAGGATCATACATAAGTACTATATTCTGAAAATGTTTTTATCCATGGGGTACACTTCTGAAATCACTCGATATGTATACAGGAATTGAAAAATTAAATAAGTAGGTGGTGGACAGTGAGAGGTAAGTTTTCATTATTAGAATTTAATGTTATAGATAAGCAAGAGAATTAACCATTTGATTATGTAATTATGTTGGAGACACCAGGATGATTCTCCTCTTAGCTTAATATAGATATAGATTAATATATATGAAAATATATATACGTATGTATGTATACACACATTAATATGCATGCATTTATTTCTTTGCCCCATCAGCTGAGAAGACCTAGAAACAATGACACCTGGTAGCAATTGATATACCTAGCACCCAGATCTTGGTTTCTGATACTGTTTTCCAATAAAGGAATCCTTGAGATAATGGTTGGTAAGAAATATACATTATTAGCCTTTGTAGTGCCAGAAAGTAAGGCTATATTAACAAACAAACAGAAAAACCTCAGGAATAGTGTATGTTAAAAGGGACAAAGAAGCCAAAGGAAATTACTTACAATGGCCAAAGATGGAAAAACATGGGCAATAAATAATATAGTATTGGATTATAGCACAGTACTAAATAAATATTCATAACTTCATACTGATAAAAATATTGAATAAAGAAATAAACGGGGGATAAAAGAAAAATCTCTTACGCAGAAGAATTCTAAATAAGTTATTTTCCCCTCAAGGAAAATGTGGATTACACATATTAACATCTTTCCAAAGAATACAGTATGGAATAGGGGAAGGATAAAAAATAATTTTACACTAAGCCAGGTGATCAAAATTAAAATAAAGAGCAAGAAGTCATGTTGATAGCTATGTACCCATAATATGATGTGCCTGAGATTGGCACTTTACCTGTTTGGTCTTCTTTCCCCAAATCCATAACAACTATCTGATTATGAAAAATCTTTGGCCAAATCCCGATGAGCTACATTACATAGAAGACCTGACCAGAGCTCCTGAAGTTAAGAAGGCAATCAAAAACAAGAAAACTCTGAAAAGCTGCTGCAGCCAAGAGGAGACTTTATGATGACTGGATGTAATATGGTATCCTGCAAGGAGAAAAAAGAGGAGATTAGCTAAAATCTAAGGAAATTTTAATAAAGCTTGGACTTTATAATAATGGATAAATATTGGCTCCCTAATTGTGACAAACATACCATGCTAATGTGTGTTGTTAATAACAGGGGAGCTATATAAGCTACATAGAACTCTCTGTACTATCTTGGTAATATTCTGTAAATGTAAAACTTTTCTGGTTTTTCAAAAATCGCTTTAAAAAATATATTGTATAAACAGTTCAATTAAAAGATGGAGGTTATCAGACTAGCTAAAGAAGCAAGGTCTGATTATATGCTAACAAAGAAAATTCACTTTAAATGCAAAGACCACCATAAGTTAAATATTTTTTTAAAGATGGAAATACACGTACCATACAAATACTATTAATAAAATAGCATAAGTGTTTTTTTATTAATATAAAGCTAATTAGACTTCAAATCTTGGAACATTACCAAAATACAGAGAGAAATTTTATACCACTAAGAGTCAACCTCAATGTGCATGTATTTAATCAAAACCAAACTTCCCCCCCAGAGCTAAAATGAAAACTAGATGAATTCATAAATTTAACTGAATATTTAACTTTATGTTTTAATAAGAGATAGAAATAATATTCCAAAAAGAGTCTGGGCAGAGAAGCCTTAAGCAACACTATTAATCGACTTGACCTAAGTGGAATATAGAACACTGGACAACCAAATGGCAGAATATACAGTTTTTCAAGTGCACATGAAACATTCACCAAGATAGACCCACTTTCTGGGCTATAAAATATACCAGTATATTTACAAGAAGTGGTAATCATACAGTGTACCATCTTTGACCACAGTGAAATAAATTAGAAATCCCAATCAAAGATACTTGGGAAATAACAAAATACTTGGAAATTAAGCAACACACTTCTAAATAACACATGAGTCAATGAAGAAACCCCAAGGAAAATGAAAGGAAAAAAAAAAAGGTTGGAACTGTAAGTAACAAAAAAAAGAAAATTTGTGGGATACAACCAAAAGAATACTTTGGGAAACGTAAAGTATTAAATGCATTGTTACAAAAGAAGAAAAGGTATAGTCAGTGATTTAAGCATCTACTTAAGGAATTTGAGAAAGAGGAGGAAGAAGAGGAAACTAATTGTAAGGGTTGTGAAAGGGAGGAAATAAAAAGATGATAGTTTTGGAAATTCTGGAAAAGAAAATAAACAAATGATAGAAAAATCAATAAGGCCAAAAGATGGTATTTGAAAGGATTAATAAAGCAGATAACCCTTTAACAAGTCTTAGAAAAAAATGAGAAAACACGAATTAACAGTAAAAAGATTGAGAGAATATTGCTATATATCTCTGATGGTTTGAAGCTGTATGTTCTCCAGAAAAACGTGGTCTCAAATCTAATCCATCCTTGTGGGTGTGAACCCATTATAAGTAGGAACTTCCGATGAGGCTACTTCAGCTAAGGTGTGACCCACCTCGTACAGGATGGGTCTTAATCTATTATAAGAGTCCTCTATAAACAGAAGCAAGACAGAGATAGCAAAGGATGCAAGTAGCTAAATTCAATGAAACCGCCTGGAAGAGATGGGAGAGAACAGCAGATGCCACCATGGAGCAGAGGAAGGAATCAAAGATCTCTGGCTGTCTTCAGGAAGAAAGCATCATGTTGATGATGCCTTGATTTGGACATTTTTTTGGCTTCAAAGTGTAAGCTAATAAATTTCCACTCTTTGCGCCAACCCTGCTTTAAGCAGCCTGTTAAACTAAAACAACTTAATAGAATATCAAAAGCATAACATGGGAATATTATGGGCAATATTCTGTCAATAAACTTTTAAACATTATAAAGGCTCCTATCCAGATTATCTAAAGAAATCTTGCAACCAAACAATAAGACAAATAACCCAGTTTTTTTCTTTGAAAGAACGTTAGTTTTAAATAGCTAAGTAAATTCGTCAAGGAAATAGAGGAAAACCAGCTTTCTAGAACATCATGGATAGCTGACAGGCCAACATCAGAAGCCAGGAGAGAGTCATGGAACAGATCCTTCCTTAGAGATTCCAGAGGAATCATGTCCCTGCAGACAACTTGATTTTGGACCTCTAGACTCCAAACTGTGCAAGACAATAAATTTATGTTATTTTAATTCACCCAGTGTGGGATGCTTTCTTACGTCAGTCCGAAGACACTAAAACATTTAATAAAGAGCAATGGCAGTTTATCTTGGTTTTCTGTCCTAGGAATGAAATAGAATCAGGAATAGCAAACAGAAGTTTCCTTTAAATCTGAGAGTCAGATCCTGTCATTCTGTTTAAAAGTAGTCCAATGGGCCCCATTTCAATCAGAGTAAAGGCTTTAGGTTCTTCGGAAAAGCCCACATAATCTGTTTTCTACCCTTTCCTTTCCAACTTCGTCTCATAGTTCTCTCCACCCTCCTTATTCATCTAGCCAGCCTGGCCTCTTTCCTTTTCTTTAAAACTTTGAGACCTAAGGCTTTAGGCTGGCTGGTCCCACTTCTTGGGGGGCTCTACCCTCATTTATCTTACTGGCTTACTGCTCACCTCTTATAGACTTGTCTCAAATCTTCTTAATAAGTCTATATAGGAGCCACCCTATTTAAAAATTGGAACCTACTACCCCTGGCACTCCTAATCTTCTTACCTGTTCTACCTTTTTTAGAAAAAAATTCCATAGAATATATATCCCTTTTATGTGTATATTCTATAACGTACATATTTTACATTCATCATTTTCTATGTCTCCATCTGTTTTACTGGGGCATAACTCCAGTAAACTCTCCACACACTGTGATGTATTATAAGTACAGCTATTAAAATACTCCTAATGGGCGTGACAGTCAAGGATGTTATAATTTAGCATACCTATATCTTTACTGGGGCAGGAATTTATTTGTCTTGTTCACTGATTTATCTCAAGTCCCTAGAGCTATGCTTCTCAAGTGGTTAGTATTCAAAATCACTTTTTTAAATGAATAAATGAATTCCCCTACTTCACTGAAGCTACTTTGGAAGGAACAAGGGATGAATTAGTTTTATAAGGCACAGCCCATTTTTTAAGAAAAGATCAATTTCCTGGTTTATTCCCACCCTAAAAAACTCCCCACACACTGTGATGTATTGTAAGTACAGCTATTAAAATACTCTTAATGGGCGTGGCAGTCAAGGATGTTATAATTTAGCATACCTATATCTTAAATTTTTTATTTTTATTCACAGAGCTATGTAAGAACATAGTCAAACATTATGTTTACTCCTTAAAAAAGTAGATGGGAAAAAAATCCGTAAGTATTAGATAATCTCATTACTTCATGTAGAACCCTAATACTAAACTCAGATTAAATGCATTATTGTTTTATAATAACATGGATTCCATTTGCTTGTCTTTGATATTTATGCAAAAAGATGAGTATTTTGTACAAAGACTGAAATATTATAACATTTTAAAACTGCAAAAGAATAACCTAGACACACTTTCACACTTAGAAATGGCTCATTAAAAATAAATTGAGCACCATCAGTCATTGTTTGCTTCGGATTTGATGTTGCATGTGAAGGCAAAGACTATGACAGGACCAAAATGTAAAATTTAGGATTATGGGATTTGCTACTCAAATTATATTTTATTGAACTGTGAAAAGAAAGGTAATAAGCAGTTGCACACAATGGAAAGGAGTGTAAATGAGAATCTTCTTTTTTGCAAAATCCATATTTTTTCTCCTGGAAAAGTCATTAATCAGAATGTAAAATGGGTTCTTAAAAATAATATAATCAAGTAGAATGAGTTATATAATCAAGTAGAATAAGTACTTGCATTTTCCTCATTTTTCTAAGTAGCCTTTGTTTCCTTTCTGTTTCTTTGCTCTTGTTATTTCTTTTTTGTGGGGTGTGGTCTTCAATATTTTAAGATCAACAGCCTCTTCAAAAGGTACTCAGTTTTTAATTTTTTTATTGTTGTATGGGTAACATAATAAAACAAAGATTTTGCATGTGCAATTTCAGGAGTTTTGGTAATTGTATTTACCTGCATAATCACCACCCAATTAAGCTTAAACTAATTGAGCTCTCTGATAACATAATTTCTTCATAGACAGCAATATTTACCTCTATTCTTGAATCAAGGTGTCTGAGCAGCCACTATCAGATATATTGATATATTTGTGCAGAAGCAAAGAGAGAAGTTCTCCTAATCAAATGCTCTAGTTTTAAAGTTGCAATTACCGCATCCACAAATCATTAGCCAGATCTCGTCATATTAGCGCTACTCACCCACAGGTGGGCCAGGAAGTGCAATTTTTCCTTTGTTTAGAGGGTAGAAAGTAAGAAATATTTATTAAATAGTACTGTTGAACCCTATAACGACTCAATTTTGTTCTGCTGCATGTTACCATATTTCTTTTTCATTAGGTAGTGTGTAACACTTGTAAGAATTATTTTAAAAACTGAAAGAACAATGAAAGGAAACATCATCTATAATGCAACTCCAAGGATTTCTGCCACTAATGTAGGTTTACAATAGTTTTTGAAAGAACATGAAATACAATTTTAGGTAATTTGTAACTTTTGAATTAATATATAACTTGAATGAATACTGTGCATCTAACACTTTATTTGTTTAAAGTTTGCAGTTTTTAAGGTTTACAATTTTAAAAATTCATCTGGAATGAAGATTGCACTTTGTGCTTCCAAAATAATATATATCTCTACATGTTCACCACGCTGGTGTTAGGCAATGCAATCATGTTTTCAAATAAAAATTTCTTTCTTTCTGATGCTTGAACTGCTAATGACTTTATAACTTTTTTTAACAATTACTGAATTGATAAAAATGTCTAAAATTCATTTAGTCCCTGTTTTTGTTTTGAATTAATTCATAGCATTTGTGGTGGAATTTGATAGACACTCATTTTTACATAACATTGTGGTTTACATAGAAGGATAGAATTTGATGTTTAATGTTTAGAATATGTTTAACATTTTTTTAGATCATCCTTTCATTTATTCTCCCTTTACTGATTAGTGTTATCTATTCCTTTAATATATTAGATTTCTTAATATTACAGAGTGTTGCATGGTATACAATTACTTTAATGGATTATTGGACTCAATGTTATTTTATTTAGAATTATAATTGATATTTAAAGTGCGATTTGGGTTTAATTTTGTCTCTTTTGGGGAGTTAATTTTGTTCTTCAAGTTTCAAATAAGAATTGGAGTAGCTTTCAAAATCCATTGAGTAAGTTTTTCCTAAATTTAAATAGCATAAAATTGATCTCTTTCTTGGGAGCTGTCAAAGCTTACAAGGAAAACAAAAGTCAATTGAAGTTACTTCAATATCTTCTGTGGTTTGGTCAATACTTTACCTCTTCTGGAGTCACAATTGATTATTTACATTTTCCTAGGAAATCTCTCTTTCATCTACATTTTTCATATTCAGTAGGGTTCTGTAACACATAATATTAAATGGCATCTAACTTTCATATCTTTCACACATGTTGCCTCATGTTTTCAAAGTTTGTTGGTTTAATTTGTTTAGTTTTCAGAAATCTTCATGATTTTCTTTGTCACTTCTTGCATATTTTGCTTTAAAATGAATTATTTTCTGCATCCATCTCTGCTGTTTCCTTCTGTGTATATCTTGTTTCAATTTATTAATTTTCTAGCTACTTTATCTGAGCGATTGATTATATTGATTTTTAGTATTTCCTGTTGAATAATAAAGTTATTGAAAGGAATACATTGTTTTTTCCTTCCTGAAGGCTGTGGAAAATTCTCATCATTTTTGTATGCAGTTTTATAATTTTACCTAAATCTCCAGTAACACTGTCTTAATTATAAATACAAGTTGTTTAAAATTAAGGATTTTTCCTTGAATTTGATTAACCTTTTAAAATGTTTATTGCGTTTTTCTCACTAGGCTATCTGTACACCATGTCTACTTTTCAAAATCATTGAAATATTTCTTATTGTAAATATACCCCATATTTCTCAAAAATGCACAATTTCTGACTATAAGGCACCATCAACTCTTTCGCCTAAACATTCTCTCATATTATCTGCCCCCTTCTTCTGAATCAATCGAGCCAACTCTATATTAGGGAGGAAAAGGAATGCTTTATGAGAACTGTGGTTTCGTCTTGAGTCTGTTTTTGCTTGTAACGACAGTCTCTCCAGCAGTGTTCTTTGCCCTCCTGTCATCACATGCCTTGTTGGCCTCTGATGCTGTGGTCCCCAAAGGCTCTCTTCCCAAGAAGTACTAGCCCTCTTCCCTTTCTGACACTGTTGACCTTCTGTTCATGTTGGTTTTATCTTTAGCCTCTGTTTTATCTTTCCCCTTTGGATGTTTTCCACTCTATGCAGCTGAAAAAAAATCTAGCCTGGCAAAGTCACTATCCTCAAATTCTCATTTACTCCATATTATAGATAGAATTGTATTTCCCCCAAAGGACATACTCAGGTCCTAATGCCCAGACTTGTGAATGTGAACTGTTTTGTAAACAGAACTTTGGAGATGTTATTAGTTAAGATGAGGCCAGGTGAGGTCAGACTGTATTAGGGTCAACCCTAAAGTAATCTGACTAATATCCTTATAAGACAGAACATTTGGACAAAGACAGTGAGATGGAGGCAAAGATAGAGACAGTGAAATGGCCATGGGATGTAGGCACAGATTGAACTATGCTACCACATGCCAAGGCAATCACAGTTTGCCTGCCATCCACAAAAAACAAGGGGAAAGCATAGAATAGATTCTCCCCTTTAAGAGGAAGCTTCTTGACAGCACCTTCATTTCAGACTTCTTCCAGAAACCTGAGACAATAAATTTCTGTTGTTTAAGTCAACTTATCTATGGTTCTTTGTTACCAGAGCCCTGGCAAACTAAGACACTCTATATTGGTAATGAAAACTGGCTGGGAAATCTAAACTCCTAGATTTGACAACCAGAAAACTTGCTAACATAAGGCAGTAGGTCTTTGTTTATTTCTTCAACTAATCTAATATAATTTATTTTCTTTGGGTCAAAACTAATAATTGGAAAATCATGATATAGATGTCTGATTATTTATTTTCCAGCTTTTTGATCTGTTTCTCCTGTCCACAGTTGTTCTGGATGTTTTCCGGTCGCGCCCATAACATTTTGCTCATTGCTGATGGATGTCCCATGTGTCTGAAGCACTCTGAATCCAGCCTTTGATATACTAAAAAAAAGATTTAAAGAGATTTAAACCATCTATGTCTCAATAAAATTGTCTTAATACCTTCCCAGGCAGAGACATGCCCTCGACTAAGGAGAATGAAAATTACATGATTTAAAGAGCAATAATGAAAAGAATAATTTTCATAATACAACATTTTAAATGAAGTTTTAAACACTTGCCTCTCTGTCCATAGGACCACGCATTTCCAATGTTCAATAGTGTTCTAGTTTGCTAACTGCCGGAATGCAACACACCAGAGACAGATTGGCTTTTAATAAAAGGGGATTTATTTCATTAGTTCTTCAGAGGAAAAGCAGCTAACTTTCAACTGAGGTTCTTTCTTATGTGGGAAGGCACAGGGTGATCTCTGCTAGCCTTCTCTCCAGGCCTCTGGGTTCCAACAATTTCCCTGGAGTGATTCTTTTCTGCATCTCCAAAGGCCTGGACTGAGTTGTGAGTGCTGAGATGAGGTATGCTGAACTGCTTGGGCTGTGCTACATTGAGGTCTCTCATTTAAGCTTCTAGCCAACTAAATCAAACACCATTCATTGATGCAGGCACACCTCCTAGCCAACTGCAGATGTAATCAGTAACAGATGAGGTTCACATGCCTTTGGCTTGTGTCCACAGCAACAGAATTAGGTACCTTCACCTGGCCATGTTGACACCTGAACCTAACTACCAGAAATAGTAATAATGTTTATGGGCTAAACTTGAATACATGAAAAATGCATACCTAAGTGTAGCTATAGTTTGGGCTTTCTAGAATTTTGAAATCATCTCTGAGTAAAGATTTCACAAAACAATGATGCATTTGTTTCATCATGAACAATAAATGAGTATGTATTATACTCATTTTCAGAAGGATTTTCACATAACTTTCTAAATTGACATGTAATAATATATTTATGCCCACATTGCATACTGATACTATCTTTATTTCATAAATAATGAATGAAAAAATTATGTGAATCAATTGGCTTTCCCAGTGAATGTTATTGGCAGAAAGAACAGAATTTAGGACTTCTTTCTCCAGAAATCTTAATGTTTTCCATTATCTTCCATTGCTTCCTGCCATTCTTTGCCATCTCAGTGATGAAAAAGTTGTTCAATGTTATGCTCTTCTTATACTAAGGAAACTTGAGCTAAATTTAGTAATGAAAACTTTTATGTCTACATTTATCATGTGAAAGTGTTTCAGTGTGCATGAATTGTTCATAGAAGTAAGTCAATAACCTTTCCTCACATATACAGATATCTTTGAGTTTGTCTTATTAGTTTTAAGATATTTATTTTCAATGTAAAAGATTATTTCTTCCCAGATCAACATGTGATTTTGATTACAAATAATTCTCAACTCTCTAAAGCAATATTTTATGCCACCCAAATAGACAAGACACTTTATTAATAATACATAAATTTATTGAATATACCTTATCATATTATATGTATACATATATTATAATATAAAGGCAGTCCTCATTTTATTGCACTTTGCTTCACTGTACTTCTCTGATACTGCATTTTTTACAAATTGAAGATTGTGGCAACTCTGTGTCAAGCAAGTCTACCAGTACCATTTTTCCAACGGCATGTGCTTACTTTGTGCCGCTTTGTCTCATTTTGTAGGTTCTTGGAATATTTCAAACTTTGTAATTATTATTAAGTCTGCTAGGGTGATCTGTGATCTGTGACCTTTTTGTTACTATTGAAATTGTTTTGAGACACCATAAACCATGCCCATATAAAATGGCAAACAATCCATGAATATTCTGTGTGTTCTGACTGCTCCATCAACTGCGTGTTCCTTGTCTCTTTCTCTCTCCTAAGGTTGCTCTATCCTCTGAGGCTAAAAAATATTGAATTTAGGCCAACTAATAATCCTACATTGGCAGATAAGTGTTCAAGTGAAAGGAAAAGTCATACATCTCACATTTTAAATGAAAAGCTAGAAAATACTAGGTTTAATGAGGAAGGCATGTCCAAAGCTGAGATAGGCCAAAAATAAAGCCTCTTGCACCAGTTAGCCAAGTTGTGTATTCAAAGGAAAAGGCTTTGAAGGAAATTAAAAGTGCTACTACAGTGAATATATGAAAGACAAGAAAGGGAAACAATTTTAATGCCATATGGAGAAAGTTTTAGTGGTCTGGATAGAAACTCCAACCAGCCACAACGTTCTCTTAAACCAAAGCTTATTCTAGAGGAAGGCCTTAACTCTCTTCAATTCTGTGAAGGCTGAGAGATTTGAGGATGCTGCAGAAGAAAAATTAAAGCTAGGAGAGATTTGTTCATGAGGTTTAAGAAAAGAACACATCTCCGTAACCTAAAAGTGCATGGTGGAGCATTAAGTGCTGAAGCAACTTACGAAGAAAATCTAGCAGAGATAATTGATGAAGGTGGCTACACTAAAGATCAGATTTTTCCATATAGACAAAACAGCCTTCTATTGGAAGAAAACTTCCATTGCTAGAAAGGAAAAGTCAATGACTGGCTTCAAAGCTTCCAAAGAAAGACTCTCTTCTTAGGGGCCAATGCAGCTGGTAACTTTAAGTTGAAGCCAGTGGTTATTTACCACTCTGAAAATCTTAGGGCTCTTAAGAATGCTAAATCTACTCTGCCTCTGCTCTATAAATGAAACAAAGACTGGAGGGCAGTGATTCTGTTCACAAGATGCTTTACTGAATATTTCAAGCTCACCATTGAGACCCACTACTCATAAATAAAGATTCTTTTCAAAATATTACTGCTCATTGACAATGTTCCTGGTTGTCCAAGAGCTCTAATGGAGATGCACAATGAAATTAATATTGTTTTCATTCCTGGTAACACAACATCCATTCTGCTGCCTATAGATCTAGGAGTAATTTCAATTTTTGTGTCTTATTATTTAAAAAATACATTTCATAAAGTTATAACTGCTATATACAGTGATTCTTCTGATGTATCTTAGTAAAACAAATTGAGAACCTTCTGGAAAAGATTCAACATTCTAGATTCCATTAAGAATATTGATTATTCATGGGATATAGTCAAAATGTCAACATTAACAGGAGTTTGGGATATGTTGATTACAAGTCTAACGAATGATTTTAATGGGGTCAAGACGTCAATAGATGAAGTAACTGTAAATGTGGTGAAAATGGCAAGAGAACTAGAATTAAAAGTGGAGCCTGATTGACCAAATTTCTTCAATTTCATGGTAAAACTTGAATGGAGGAAGAGTTGCTTCTTCTGGATGAGTAAAGAAAGTGGTTTCTTGAGATGGAATCTACTCTTGGGGAAGAGGGTGTGTACACTGTTGAAATAACAACAATGGATTTAAAATATTACATCAACTTAATTAATAAAGCAGTGACAAGCTTTGAAGGATTGGTTCCAATTTTGAAAGAAGTTCTTCTATGTAAAATGCTATCAAGAGCATCTCATGCTACCAAGAAATCTTTCATAAAAGAAAGAGACAACTGATGCAGAAACTTCATTGTTGTCTTATTTTAAAAAATCGTCACAGTTACCCCAACTTCAGCAACCACCACCCTGATCTGTGTGTGGCCATCAACATTAAGGTAAGACTTCACCTTCAAAAAGATTTTGACTTGCTGAAGGCCTCCATGATGGTTAGCATTTTATAGCAATAAAGTATTTACACATTCGGGTATGTACTTTTTTAAAGACATAATGCTATTGCATGATTAATAGATTACAATATAGTATAAACATGATTTTATACGCACTGGGAGGCCAAAAAATTGTGTAGCTGGCTTTATTATAATGTTAGCTTTATTGTAGTGGTCTGGAACCAAAGCTGTAATACCTCCGAGGTATGTCTGTAAATTTTATAATTGTATCTTTTTGTTATTGCAATATACTAATTGCAGTATAGGTATATACACACATATTTTTCTAGTCTGAACATAAGCTCTTAGTAAAGGCTAGCTCAAGTGGGTAAAGGAAACACCTCCATATTCTTAAATACGTATGAGAACTTAAAATATTTAACATATCTAATGATGTTGATTTATTGAGTTGATTTCATTTTACAGGTTTATTTTGCTAAATGAGTTCTGTATATTTCAAATCATGTACTGAGATCCATCATTTTCCAAACTGATAAAGCAGCTGATATTGAAAAGGGTTATTAATTAGGAATCCATTTTGTGACTTATTCCTTGATCTGTGCTTAGAGCACTAATTTGAGTCTCTTAAAAAAAAAGACACAAAACTTTCACAAAATTACCATGGTCCATTATGCTTTCACTTTCATGCACAATAAGTTTAAGAGATATTCATTGAAACATTTATTTCTACTCCTCTTGCAAAGTTATACTGGAAGACATGGTCCATTATGCTTCCCAGTGTCCCATATTCTTCCTTGACTTCAGTATGAAGAAACATGCATAGGAAAATATATGCTTTCTTTTGTCAGAGATTATGGCATGTATTATCTGAATATTCTTCCTAATTAGTCTTGATTTTTGGGTAAAATATAATTAATACATTGCTCACTGCAGTGATTCTTTATAAATACCTACTTTTTAAAGTCTGGTTTTCAACTTTTTCAGAAGTTTTTAAAATTGTTTGCACTTCAATTATTCCTGACCAAGGAATTTTTTAATGATTTTTATGATTTGAAGACCCCTGAAAATTTTTGAGAAATTAGTTAAAATTTTTATGAAAATTTATTTCACATAAAATATGTTAGAGATCCAAATATCTCCCTACATTCTTTTATATTATGATGGAGATTAGGATTCTTCCTGCATTGTGGAATGTCATTAATTGACTGCTTTATACTATGATTGAGAATACAGTATTATTTTATCATGTCCCATAAACTTAGAATTAATGACGGATATAAATGATTGTGAAAATATTTTTAACATAAAGACTACTTGATTTAGGGGAAATATATCTGATTTTTTTTGAGGAATTAGATACATATATATGCATATATATAAACTATATAATTTTCAACATAAAAAGTTGAACCTGTATTCTTTCAGTGCCTTAAGCATAACAAAATATTTTACTGCCATTCCTTCTGTCTGGAAATCTTTATCCTTTCCTGTTTCTTACCCTTTCCCTCAAGGTCCCTAAGACTTAAATATGAGCTTAAAATATCCTTTACTAAATCTATCTAGTCACCCAATACCAAACTACAACATCGTTTTCTTCCTTCCCTCATCACAATATGTAAATGAAGCCAAGTTTTATTTTTTAATTTTATCTCTTGTCTTACCCACTGGACTTACCTATGAAAAGAGACTTTGTTTCATTACAATTCCACTTTATATCAAGCATAACTCAAGATACCTCGTGAATATCTGTAAATAAAAAATCAGTAACATCATTCAGTGAATATTATAATGAAGAAATGTGTATATTACCAGTCTTTTATATATATATATATATATATATATATATATATATATATATATATATATGTTATTGTTTGTGTAGCTGCTAAAGAGTAGCTATCTCCTGATGTGGTACTTATTGCTCCATATTTTGTTACATAGTTTCTGTTGATCATACCCAAGATATCAAGGATGTATCTTTCCAAAAATTTGCCCTCATATTAACATGATGAGTACTTCCATTTTCTGTTTCTCACAGAATAATCTTATGTTGTCTTACATTATTTTTGGAAATTATTTTAAGTACAAAATATCCTATTGCAATGTGAAATTTTGTGTGAATGTGGAATAGTAGAATACAAAGTGGGAAATAGAAGGAAGGTCATTGCATTATTTTAGGTAAGAGATGATAATGACTTGAACCTCAAGATTAATTAAAATAGAATGAAGTAGGTGAAATTAGGAAATATAAGTCTATTGGTTTTTAATGGTTTTACAGGGATGTAAAGAGGGAATGCTAGTCAAGGGTTTCATCAACCAAATGGAAAATGTATATAACTGTGATACAAATATATATATATACTGTTATACATGTATATGTTAAAATCCTACATGCTTTCCACTCTTTCATTTTCTGCAGAGAGCTATTTTTCTTATTTTCAAGGTAACCTTAATGGATTGGTCATTTCTTCTCTGTTCATATTTGTGACACAAATCATTAAAAGAACAATTTTATTAAGGAGATAATAAATTCCATTCTTGAACTGCCAAATTTGAAAAACCCATGAAACAAACAAGGGGAAATAATAAATAGAAATTGAAGTGGCTTGGAGCTCACTCAGGTGGAAATTTGTGTTTTAGGTTAAAAAAAAAAAAAGACATTCATATGTATATAAATGGATAGTTCAGCCCATAAGTGGAAAAAGTCCCTAGTGAAAAGCAACTATATAGTCCAGATCAGACCAGATTCCATGAGAATATACCAGCCAAAGCGATACAGAAGGATTAGCAGAAAAGAAAGGAGTAGTCGCATCTCAGATGCAAAGGTAAAGAAATGGCTTTGAAAGTGTGCCAGTTTAACACTGGTCCAGTTATGAAGTTTGGAGAGTTTGCTTTGGACTCCACAAAATGTGATTAGTATTAGAGAGCAAGTTTTCAGTGGTTCTTTGGGACAAAAATCTAATTGAAGTAAAAGGTGAGGAAATGGAGACAGAAGCTGCACGACTCTGAAGAAATCTGGCTGGGGCTGGGGGTGGTAGATAACACAGAAGTTAGAATGCTGCTGGGTCTTTGTCTTTTTATTCCTAATCAATAGATCCTTCCTCCAGTGTCGGCTTTTAGGAACAAGCATTGCCTTTATTAATTTCATTCAAAGTATGGATTTGATGCCCTTGAAAGGAGAAATTTTTCCTGTCTAGGCCTTCTCAACCACTGGAATTAAGTTGAAATTGATTTCCTAAGAATCTGAACTTCACCTGTTAAAATCCTACATGCTTTCCACTCTTTCATTTTCTGCAGAGAACTATTTTTCTTACTTTCAAGGTAACCTTAATGGATTGGTCATTTCTTCTCTGTTCATATTCAGCTTCAGATTTTTTTCTTCTCAGTGATCATGTGCTTATCTGGAATCAAATTCTAGCCCTGCCATTTGTGAGCTCTGTGATTTTTACTTATGTAACTTTAAAGTAAGAAAATCCATGTTTATTTTTCAGTCTTATTACAATATGTATTATATTATTTATTTGTAGCCCTGAGTACAGTGTTTTATACCTAGGAAAAATACACAAAGGTTAATCCTCTCCCATATTCCTTCCCCTAATTTTTCCACTCAGGTTTCCAAAAGCCCTTCTTTTGCTTTAGAATTCCTCAGGCAAATTCATGTGGAATGGTCTCGTACTAGTATTTCCACTATCTCTTGTCATCAGGCCATAGTTTATCTCCAATGATTAAGTGCACAGATTTTTATCTCATATTCTGGAATTAAAATTCAACCTTATTTACCAGTGTCATATGTCAACACATAATAAGGTCAAAACTTATCACAACACTTATCAAGATTCTTTTCAGCAGACATTGAAAAAGAGGCCTTGTCTTAATGATACTAAAGGAAGTATGTCTTAAGTTTATGTATCTGAGACATTTATTTAAAAAGTAAATGAATCAGAATGCATGGATCTGACATACAAGAAACTGAGCAAAATTCTATTAATAAAGAATTCATATAATAAGCATTTAAAATAAAATAGCACAAAACAAAACTGTGTATTAATTATAGATATATAAATATCACTTAAAACTATGAAGAAATACTTGAGAAGAGTAAACACAAATTTCGGAATAGTGGTTTCCTAAGCAGAAATAAAGGCAGAGACTCAAAAATAGCCTCAAATTATTTGGAGCATTTTATTTCTTAATATGGGTAGTATATAACTGCATAATAAAATGACAAAAAGTAAAAAAGTAAAAAGACTCTCTTAATTGGTAAAATTTGCAGCATCTGAATTATAGAATAAAATAATTAAATTTAGGATTGTGAACTTGTACCCATTTTACAGATGTCAAATGTCAATAGAGGGGATGGGAAATATTATAAAATCAATTGTGTAACTCTGGGTTTTTATTTTTATTTATTATTGGGTTTTTGTATGTACTGGTTGGGTTGCTTTCAGACTTATTTCATTCCACCAGTGAAATCTGCCCCCTTTTGGCCTCTAAGGAACTGAAGAATTAGAACCAGATGCTGAAATTTCCTTGCTATACTCATTGAAAGTAACGTGTTTCTAATGAGTCTTGCTTGATGTAATGATAAGACATAAAATAATGAAAAATATTACTATAGATTAAAATTAGACAATAAAACTTCAAAATTTAAAAAATATATATTTCTATTCTTCAGAATACTGTTAATCAATTGGGATAATTTCAAATGTAAAAAAACAGAACATATTATTGAAAATGGCTTAGCAGATAACAAAATTTGCCAGTTCATTAACTGCAAGTCCAGAGGTAAGGTAAACTGTAGGAGGAGCTCAATATATCTCTGTTCCTATTTCTCTGATATTGCTTGGCTGTGCCCTGTTCTGTATGCTGAATTTGTCAACTAAACCTCCCTCATGTTGGCAAAGTGAAATTAGTAATGATTTGGCTTCACATCTATACCCCATGACATCTCGTGAAAGAGGGAAATTATCACTTTTGTAGGCTCCCTGAATAGGGTGAGAAAGCTTATTTCTCACAAGAGCTAAGGAAATATCGCCTCACAATTATTTGACTTGCATTGCACCCAATACCCATTCTAAAGCATTGCTAATTGGTTTAGGTTGGGTTCCTAAGCAGACACTGCAGGGCAGTGAGTAAACTTGGTTGTACATGAAAGCCATTTAAAAAATGCTAAGGAGAATTTCAGTTAAGAACAGAAACCATGAGGAGATAGAAATAGGGTAGATATTGGGTAACTAGAGCTGAAGGGATACAGATTGTACAACAGGACTGATTGTAAAAATTCAGAAATGGATAGCACAATACTACCTAACTGTAATACAGTAGTGTTAGTACACTAAATGAAACTGAATGTGAGAATGATAGCAGGAGGAGGATTGGAGGCACAAATGAAATCAGAAGGAAAGATAGACGATAAACATTGGGCTGGTACAATTTAGGAATGCTTAGAGTGTACAATGATAGTGACTAAATGTACAAATTAAAAAATGTTTTTGCATGAGAATAAAAAATGCTAAGGCCTGAGTCCCAAGTTCAATTAGCCTTGTGTGCAATCTGAGCTTCAAGAATTTTAAAAATTACTAGATGACTCTATTGAGCAGCCAAGTTTGAAATACACTGTCATATAGTGATCGGACAATTCCTTTGCTAAGAGTATTGGCATAAGATACCATCTAGCCCATGAAATACAAAGGAGGAAGGTACCTATATAAAATCATTTATGTGAGAAAATCTACAAGGGGATATTGGTGCTATGTAGGTAATTGATAAGATCCATAATATTTATCCAATTGTATATTTCAGTATCTATAATATAAAATTAAAACTAAAAAAGATTTTATATTGAAAAATCGGTATATATGTTTAGAGTTTATGACATAGATTAATACAATCAATGCCATTAACTCAGGCTCCAAATTGCTGCATTGATTTATGTAAGAAAATATTGAAAACAAGCCAACATACAAAAGTCCCAATATGTTTGTTCTCCATTAATAATAAAAACTTTACAGCTATAATAAAAATAGAAAAGCAGCTTTAAGGTTGTCATAAAAGCTAGAGAAGCTGTTTATGTCAATTAAAATGGACCTAGTACCTGATGCAAATGTTAACATGTTGTTTAGCCTTATATTTTAACAGAGGTTTGAAGAATTTTGTTTTAGTGAAAATATTTGGAAAAGCAAAAAAAAAACCATTTATTTCATTCATTATTAACAGTAGGATATTAATTAGTCAGGCACTGAATACTATGAAAATGGGATATAGACATGTAAGATTTGATGGGAAGAAAGAATACAGGAAAGTTCAAGAGAATGGAGCACTAACTGGTTGGTTGGAGAACAGTCTTGTGCAAAAGAATGGATAAGAGAGTATTCTGGTAAAGCGCCATATCTCAAAATTTTACATATCTCTTAATATCACCATCTGGTAGCAATGGAATTAATATATTGCTAAGTATTTTAAAGTTTGCTAAATATTTTGAAGTTTAAATATTTATGGTTCAAATATATATATATTCAGCATTATTGAATTTCAAATATTTCTTTTGAAAAAACTAAAAGAAAATTTAGACCTAATAAGGATAATACTCAAGATTACAGTGTATTTTGATAACTGAAGTTAAAATGAAATAGTGTATATTAGGTTGGGCCATGGTGGCTCAGCAGGCAAAGTTTTTGTCTGCCATGCCAGAAACCCGGGTTCGATTCCTGGTGCCTGCCCATGCAGGAAAAAAACAGAAAAAAAAAATGAAATAATGCATATTGATTTATACATTATGCACAGCTGGCACTCAAAACACAACATTAATAGATTATTTGTTTTTATTTATTCCCAATCAAGCTCTGAAAGGCAAAATACTCTTTTAGCAACTTGGTATAGTCAACTTTCCTGGCTTCCGTGCCACAAATGTCCAAATTTGGTATATTTCTTCCACAATATGACTTTTGATCAATGATTAGCCAATTCGATTTCGCCACTATTCACTACTGAAGGCATTCAAAAGGAAATGAAATCATTGATGACACTAAAACTTATCTTTATAGAAGAGGACCTCTTTATTACTTTATATAGAGAGGCAAATATCTGTGTCAAGCATAGTGAAAACAAATTCTTCATATGACCAAAAATAAATTTAGTTCTGTAAAATAAATAGTGAAATAGTGATTTGAAATTTCTGATATTATGTGAAATTAATCATAATTATCTAAATTAATCCTTTCTACATAGTTTTTAAAAATTAGCAAAATTAAAAAGGAGAAGGAAAATTGAAACTTTCTTGGCAATAAGGGAATAACATCATCCACCTGCCATAAATGATAGTAAACAAGCAAGATATAGTCTGGATGAGGACACAACGGAAAATAAAGAAATGCCTCCTAAAAATATTTTCGCTATTATGGATAACAGCAGAGAATCTGAGTGAACTCTACTACTACCTCTTATGAGGAATAGAGGGATGAATCTCTTGCACCATTATAAACCAAATGCATTCAAACCTTGCTATTCTGGGAAGCTTCAGGCTCTGTACAAGGTATATCCCAGCAGAAACTCAGCAGGAAGAAGGGGATTCTCCCTGGCAAAACAGTATTCTTGCAAAAGTGAAGAGAACACAAGAAAAGAGGTTGGGCACATCCACAGCACATCATTGCTTTGATGATGAAGCCAAACTCAGCAGAAAGTCAATGAATGGATGATGACTTCTAGTGCTGTTATTCAACCTGAGATGCCCTGAAAAACTGCCCTGATAGTTTAATTTATATTAATCAGAATTCCAATGAAGAATTAAAAAACAAACAACAACAACAAAAAAACTCATCAGCAACCAGGTAAGCAATGAGAGAGTCCCTAAAGAATGTCCTTTTTATAGGCAACACGATGCATAGACAATACTCTATACAAAAAGGAAGAAACCGCAAACAAAAAACAAGAAGCAATATGTGACTGCTGACTCATGACACACACAAAAAGGAGACTTTGAAAATAAGATGAAAAGTAAACCATTTTTTGACGAAAAGGAGATGTTTTATTCTAAGTGGAAAACTACTGGCACTGACTTTTATTAACAAAATAAAATATTCCCTCTCCCACCCACTCAAGATATTCATACCTGATAATCATAGTGCCTGCTCTATTCCAGGTACTTTTCTAAGTGCTTTATGTATATTAGCAATTCAGTCCACATTTTAAAATAAAAAATGTATTTTATTGTATCTATTTTATAGGTTAGAGAACTGAACTGAGACTTAGAGACAGAATCTGTCTGAGACTGCACAGCCACTACAAGGCATTTTAATCCAAGTAGTTGGCCCCAAAGCACATATTGTCATTACATATTGCCTACTACCACCTGTATACTTCTATAGGTTTTCTATATATGCAATACACACATATATACAAATAGTTTGACACAATTGGAATCATGAACTTCTAGAGGTTTTCTATGTATACAATATATACAAATATTTTGACACAACTGGAATCATGAAATTTATATATTACATTTTAAAAGTTTCCAGATTATTTATTGTGAAATATATATACAGCAAAGCAGTAAATTACAAAGTACTTTGTAACAAGTAGTTTTAGATCAAATTTCAAAGTATGGTATGGTTTACAGTTCCAACATTTCAGGTGTGTCCTTCTAGCTGCTGTAAGACACTGGAGACTAAAAAGAAATAGCAATATAATGATTCAGTAGGTATACTCATTTGTTAAATCCTATCTTCACTGATACAATTCCTCCTTCTCTTTTAATTCTTCTCCCACTCTTTAGGTATATTTGGGCAATGACCTTTCTAACTTCTTCATGTTGATAAGGGGTATCAACTTTATGGGGTTGTGGGATAAAACTGGCTGATGCTCTTGGAGAGATTGGTATCTCTTGATTTCAGGGCTTATCTGGCCTAGGAGCCATCTGGAAGTTATAGGTTTCTGAAAAATAAACAAGAACTTAGGGAGTGAAACTTTATAGAGTCTCAGGTAGAACCCTGGGTATTCTCGCATTTACAAGAATATTGTTGTTTGGGATTTGACATACCACAGCAATTAACAAGATCTCAAGTTTGCATACAGTAACCTCCAAAATAGCCTCTCAACTCTTTGAAAACTCTTAGCCACTGATACCTTATTTTGAAGCATTTCTTTCCCCCCTTTTGGTCAAGTAGGCATTGTCATTCTCATGGTGCCATGGCCAGGTTCATCCCTGGACATTATGTTCTGTGTTGGAAAGTAATGATTTACTTGCAGACTTGGTCTTAGAGAGCAAGAGAGGCCACATCTGAGCAACAAAAGAGGTTTTTTGGAAGTAACTCTTAGGTATTATTATAGGTAGTCTCAACTTCTCTGTTACAGATATAAATTTCATAAGAGCAAGCTGTAAGATCAAGGGCTTAAGATTATACTAACTTTGGAGTTCCTAATGTTTGAGAGAGTATCAGGTATTTCCAAGTTGGGAAAGTTTAATAGTTCCATATTTTTTCTCCAGTCCCATAAGGGACTTTGCCAATATTTTTTAATTATCTGTCCAACATACTTTGGAATATATCTGGATATTTAACACAACTACTCAAAGTTCTAAGAAAATACCAGGTTATACACATAATAGGACAGCATCTCAGAAGTAAGTATGACTGTTGTAAGAGCCTACAATCTCAGCCCCAATTTTCTTAAGAGCATTTTCTTAAACAGACTATACAATATTTGTCCTTTTGTTTCTGGCTCATTTTGTTCAACATAATGTCTTCATGGTTGATTCACCTTGTTGCATGCCTCATGAATTCATCCCTCTCTGTAGTTACTCAATATTCCATCGCATGTATACACCACACTTCACCCTTCTACCTCTCAGTCAATGTGCCTTTCAACCACTTCCATCAGTGGTTATCAGGAATAATGTTGCCATAAACACCAGTGTGAAAATGTCATTCTAATCCCTGATCTCAGTTCTTTTGAGTATATTCCCAGTAACGGAATTGCCAAATCATATGGCAACCCTATATTTAGCCTCCTGTGGATTCAGTACATTATCCTCTGGAGGGGCTGCCCCATTCTGCTACTCTATGGACATTGAATAGGTATACCTCTCTCTTCGCATTTTCTCTAGCACTTAAATCTTTCTATCTATTTATTTTGATCCTGCAGATTTTGTTGAGATATTGCACATATTCTACCCAAAATAAAGAGTAATTTC
Organism: Myrmecophaga tridactyla; assembly: GCA_004026745.1. Taxonomy (NCBI): domain Eukaryota; kingdom Metazoa; phylum Chordata; class Mammalia; order Pilosa; family Myrmecophagidae; genus Myrmecophaga; species Myrmecophaga tridactyla. The sequence goes on from PVIY010013442.1 coordinate 42,455, forward strand.
ACAGTATCCGCATTTAGTTGTATAATCATCATCACTCTCAATTTTTGACAATTTTCACTGCTTCAAAGAGAAAAATAACAGATAGACACACCCACACCAAGGAGAAAATCTAAAATTCCCCTTAACTCTTGTTCCCCCAGTTATTTACTCCTAATATTCTGTGGTACTAGTTATGTATTCCTGTTAAATATAAATGACAGCTTGCAATAAATAGTTTTTCCCCTATACATTTCTATCATTAATTCTTTGTACGAGAGTCATTCTTTTAAAGTAGTTCATGCAAGAACTTACTTATATTTGTAGTATTAATCAGTGAGGTACATGGCTATAAACAACCCCTTTCAGTCATGTTCACTTTCAATATGGTACTATCACTCATAAGCCCACTAATGGCTACATCATCTTTATCCATTCCTGTACTTTTAAGTTTAATGCCATTAACTAGTCTGGGCATATTATGTAACAGTTTTCCGTTCTCTAGCTTCTGTTTATATCAAGGTAAGGTCCCCTATATTCTACATTTTAAGACTTTGAGTTTACATTTTTGAGGAGAAAATATTAGGGAAATCATACAGTATCTATCCTTTTGTGTATGGCTTTTTTCACTCAGCAGTATGTCCTCAAGTTTCATCCACATTGCCATATGCTTCAGCACATCATTTCTTACTATTGCATAATATTCCATTATATGTATATGCCACATTTTGTTTATCCACTTGTCTGTTGATGGACAGTTGTGTTGTTCCCATCTTTTGGCAATTGTGGATAATGCCACTATGAACATTTTGTGCAAAAATCTGTTAGCGGCTGCTTTCAGTTCTTCTGGATATATGCCAAGTTGTGGTATTGCTGTGTAGAAGGGCAACTCAATATTTAGTTTTCTGAGGAACTGCCAAGTTGTCTTCCACAGTAGCTATATCATTATACATTCCCACCAACAGTGCATAAGTGTTCCAATTTTTCCACATCATCTCAAATAATTTATAGTTTCCTTTTTGTTTAATGACCGCCATTCTTATAGGTGTAAGATAATATCTCATTGTTGCTTGCATTTCTGTTTCCCTTATAGCTAATTGAGATGACTGTGTTTTCATGTACTTTTTTAGCCACATGTATTTCCTCTTCAGAAAAATGTCTATTCATATCTTTTGCCTATTTTATAATTGGGTTGTTTGTTCTTTTTTATAATTGGGTTGTTGAGTTGTATGATCAAACCCTTATCAAATACATGTGTGGTAGTTGGATTCAGTTGTCAACTTGGCCAGGTGAAGGCACCTAGTTCTATTGCTGTGGACATGAGCCAATGGTACGTGAACCTCATCTGTTGCTGATTACATCCTCAGTCAGCTAGGAGGCATGCCTGCTGCAATGAATGACGTTTGATTTAATTGGCTGGTGCTTAAATGAGAGAGCGCAACATAGCACAACCCAAGCAGTTTGGCATATCTCATCTCAGCACTCGCAGCTCAGCCCAGGCCTTTGGAGGTACAGAAAGAAATCACCCTGGGGAAAGTTGTTGGAACCCAGAAGCCTGGAGAGAAGGCCAGCAGAGACACACCCTGTGTCTTCCCATGTAAGAAAGAACCTCAGTTGAAAGTTAGCTGCCTTTCATCTGAAGAACTAACAAAATAAATCCCCTTTTATTCAAAGCCAATTCATCTCTGGTATGTTGCATTCCAGCAGCTAGCAAACTAGAACAACATAATTTCCAAATATTTTCTCCCATTGAGTTAGCTGCCTCTACACCTTTCTGACAAAAGCCTCTGTGGCATAGAACATTTGATTTTAAGGAGTTCCTTTTATGTATTTTTTTCCTTTGTTGTTTGTGCTTTGAGTGTAAGGTCTAAGAAGCTAGCTCCTATTACTAGGTCTCGAAGATGTTTCCCTATATTTTGTTAGAGAACTTTTATGGTGCTGGCTCTTATATTAGGTCTTTGATCTTTGAATTAATTTTTGTATATGGTGGGAGGTAGGTGTCCATTTTCATCCCCTTATCTATGAATACCGAGTTCTCCAAGCTTCATTTATTGAAAAGACTTTTCTGTACCAGTTCAGTCAATTTGGGGGCCTTGTCTAATATCAATTGACCATAGATTTGGGGGTCTATTTCCAAACTCTCAATTTGATTCCATTTATCAATATGTCTATCTTTGTGCCAATACGATGTTGTTTTTATCACTGTAGCTTTTAAAAGCTTTGAAATCAGAAAGTATAATTCCTCCCACTTCATTCTTCTTTTTTAGTATGTTTTTGTCTATTTGGGGTCCTTTCTCTTCCAAATAAATTTGATAACTAGCTTTTCCAAGTATATTCTTGGAATTCTGATTGTTATTGCATTGACTCTGTTGATCAATTTGGGTAGAATTGACCTTTGATATTTAGCCTTCTTATCTATGAACACAAAATGTCTTTCCACCTGTTTAGAGCTTCTTTGATTTCATTTACCAATGTTTTATAGTTTTCTATATACAGGTTATTTACATCCCTGGTTAAATTTATTCCTAGATATTTGATTCTTTTAGTTGCTATTGTGAATGGAGATATGTTTTTTCTTAATTGTCTCTTTAGTTAGGTCATTACTTATGTCTAATTACTTACTGACTTTTGCATATAAATCTTGTGTCCTGCCACTTTGCTGATTCTTTTAGCTCAAGAAGATTTGTCATAGATTTCTCTGGATTTGTCAAGCATAGTATCTTGTCATCTGCAATTAATGAAAAGTTTGCTACTTCCTTTCTGATTTGGAAGGCTTTTATTTATCTTGCCTGATTGCTCTAGCTAGAACTTCTAGCACAAGTTTGAATAAAAGTGGTGATAGTGAGCATCCTTGCCTTTCTCCTGATCTCAGGGGAACGACTTTCAGTCTCTCTACCTCAACTATGATGCTGACTGTGGGGTTTTCATGTATACTCTTTATCATATTGATGAAGTTCCCTTTGATTTCTACATTTTGAAATGTTTTTATCAGAAAAGGATGCTGAATTTTGTCAAGTGCTTTTTCAGCATCTATCGAGATAATCATGTGATTTTTCCCTTTCAACTGCTAATGTGCTATAATACATTGATTGCTTTTCTTGTGTTGAACCACACTTGGTTGTGGTGTATATATACTTTTTAATGTACCATTGGATTGGATTTGCAAATATTTTGTTGAGAAGTTTTGCATTCATTAGGGAGATGGGCCTGCTTCTCCTTTCTTGTAGTATCTTTACCTGGTTTTGATATTAGAGTGAAGTTAGCTTTAAAATGATCTACATAGTTTTCCTTTTTCATCAGTTTTTTGGAAGAGTTTGAGCAGGAATCGTGTTAGTTCATTATGGAATGTTTGGTAAAATTTCCCTGTGAAACTATCTGGCCCTGAGCTTCTCTTTGTAGGAGGATTTTTGATGACTGATTGAAATCTCTAATTAGTTTGATAAGGTATTGTATTTTTTCTAGAGTTATGTTTTTCATGTGTTTCCAGAAATTTGTCCATTTCATCAAAACCGTCTACTTGGTTGGCATATGAACCGTCTACTTGGTTCATAGCATCCTCTAATGCCTTTTTTATTTTTTCAGAGTCCATGGTAACGATTCCCCTTGCATTTATGACTTTATTTATGTGTGTCCTTTCTCTTATTTTTTGTCAGCTTAGCTAAGAATCCATTGATTTTATTGATTTTCTCAAAGAACTGACCCCTTTGTATTGATTCTTTCTATTGTTTCTTTTACTCTAATGTGTTTCTTCATTAATCTTTGTTATTTCTCTTCTTCTCTTTGCTTTGGTGTTAGTTTGCTGATCTTTCTCTAGTTCCTCCAGTGAGCAGTTAAGTCTTTGATTTTCACTTTTTCTACTTTTTAATATAGGCATTTAGAGCAATAAATTTCCTTCTCAGTACTGCCTCTACCACATTCCATAAGTTCTGATGTATTGTATTCTTATTTTCAGATTTTTATCAGTGTCTCTTGTAATTTCTTCTTTGACTCACTAATTGTTTAAGAGTGTGTTATTTAATCTCTATTAATTTTTGAAAATTCTGGTTCTTTGTTGGTTATTGATTTCTAACTTCACTCCATTGTGATCAGAGAAACTCCTTTGAATAATTTCAGTCTTTTTAAAATTGTTAAGACCTGTTTTGTGCCCCAGCACATGCTGTATCCTGGAGAACATTCCATTAGCACTAGAGAAGACTTTATATTATGGTGTTTTGGGGTGCAATGATCTATACATGTCTGTTAAGTCTAGGTCCTTTATCTCATTGTTTCAGTCCTCTATTTTCTTATTGATCCTCTGTCTGGTTGCTCTATCTATAGAAGAAAGATTTGTATGGAAGTCTTCCAATATTATTGTTGAAACATCTATTGGTTCCTTCAGTTTTGCCAATGATTGCCTCGTGTTCTTTGGAGCTCTTTGATTGGATGCATAAACATTTATGATTGTTATTTCTTCTTGGTGAATCATCCCTTTTATTAATATGTGGAGTCCTTCCTTGTCTTTTATGACATCTTTGTCATTAAAGTCTACTTTGTCTGATATCAGTGTAGCTATTCCTGATTTCTTTTGGCTATTAGGTTGCATAGAATGTATTTTTCCATCTTGCATTTTAAATCTATTTGTATCCTTGGATCTAAGATGGCTCTCTTATAAATAACATATAGATGTTCCATATCTTTTAATCCATTCTGCCAATCTGTATCTTTTAATTGGTAAATTTAATCCATTACCATTCAAAGTTATTACTGAAAAAGTGGTTCTTGAATGTAGTATCATATTCTTTGATTATCATTTGTCAGATCTATATATTTTTTTCTTCTCTCTTTTTACCCTTTAAGTTACCCTTACTTATACTCTGGGCACTCCTCCAGACCTCTATCTCCTGTCTTTTTTCTTTTCCAGCTGACAAAATTCCCGTTAGTGTTTCTTGCAGGGCCAGTCTCTTATTAACAAATTCTCTCAGTATTTATTTATCCATGAAAATTTTAATCTCTTGCTCAATTTGAAGGACAATTTTACTGGATAAAGAATTCTTGGCTGGAAATTTTTCTCTTCCAGAATTTAAATATATCATACCATGGGTTTCTTGTCTCTATGGTGTCTGTGCCTATTGAGTAGTCCAAACTTAATCTTATGTGGAGTCCCTTGTGTGTTGTGAATCACCTTTCTCACCTTTAAGGACTTTCTGCTTCTCTTCAGCACTTGGTAATCTGATTAGTGTGTGTCTTGGTGTGAGTCTACTTGGATTTGTTCTATTTGGAGTTCACTGGGCTTCTTTGATCTGCATATTTATGTCTTTTGTGTGGGTTGAAAAGTTTTCCCTAATTATGTCCTTAAATAATCTTCCTAGCCTTTCATTCTTCTCTTCTTCTTCTGGGACACCAATGATTCTCATATTTGCATGCTTCATGTTGTCTATCATTTCCCTGAGTCTACCTAATCATAAGGTCCCACATGCAATTGGATGGGTCACATCTTCATAGAAACAAATTAATCAAAAAAATCCTGCCCAAACAATAAGTCTATCCCCACAAGCTTGACTTAGGATAAAGAACATGGCTTTTGTGAGGTACATAATGGTTTTTACAGCAGCACAGCTAGCTTTCAGGTTCCCTATGGTAGCTCCTAGCTACAGAGCTGAGGGGGAAGATTTCTCAAACTGATATGGCGGTGGAAGTGCAGCAATCCTTTGGCTGCAGTTCCAGCCTGCATGTTGTAGCTCACTCCAGGTGTGAATAAACTCACCTTTTTCTCTCAATTGTAATTGCTTTGCTTTTTCATCCTGGTCCTCCCTATATAATGTAGAACTCTCTCTCTGGTCACTTAGACTCTGGAACCCCATCTTAGTTAATTTTCTGCCACTTCTCTGGTTGTTCCATGGAGCATGGGTGAACTAAGCTTATCCTATTTTGCCTTCTTCTTAGAAGGCTAGATATTAACTTTTTTTTTTTTGCATGGGCAGGCGCCAGGAATTGAACCCAGGTCTCTAGTATGTCTGGCGAGAACTCTGTCTACTGAGTCACCATGGCCCTCCTTAGATATTACATTTAATAAATTATATAATAACATTAATCTAGGTATATTTCTAAATGTAATATTTTTATTAATATAGATAGTATAACCAGTGGTTTCTAATGTTTCTTGTGTTCTTCAGTTTTTTGCCATTACAAAGCATGAAACAGAGGACAACTCTGAGCAATATATTTGTACCCCCCCTTTTTTTTTTGCATGTATTTCTAGAAGTAGAATAAAAGTACTTGGTGTTCATTCATCATGAATGCATTGCAGGTTAGATTCTCTTGGAAACAAATTCTGAAATGGAGATGAGCATGCAGAAAGTTTGTTGTGGTGTGCCCTTGATATATATGCAGAGATTTTGTATATCATTTGTACTCCATAAAGCATAAAACATCTGTGGGAGGATGAAGCTAGCAAAATTGGACAGAAGCAGAAGGTCAGCACTGATGGAAAGACAATAGAGACTTTCTAATCCCACTGGAGAACCCTAAGGAGGGAATGAGTAAGTAGAACTGATTTCATACTGAACCAAGGGCCTGAGTCTTTATATCTTGGCCTCAGATCATCACTGGGTGGGGGCTTTTCCAAGAATAAGGGAGTGGCCTTGAGCCAATAAGTTTTTTTTTTTTTTTTTCAGCTGGGTCCAATTCCCAGCGCTATCAGGCACCAACACTCCTGGGACTGAGTGTGGAACGAATTGCTATGCAGTGCCCCCTTGGAACACGGGCTCAGGCACAACACACACTCTGAGCAAATGGCCACTTTATGATTTATCCAGCACAAAGTGTCCAAAAGAACTAGGAAAAGATCCCATTGTGTCTAGTCCTCCAGAGAGGCCACCTACTTGGGTCAAGGTCAATGGATGGTTGATTTATGCCAGAAATAAGGGACACCTGTGCTGCGTGAAGTGTTTGGTTTGTATAAACCCCATGGGGAGGGGGACACACTGAGTAAAAAACACTCATCAAGCAACCTTATGCTCTGAAAAGCCCTCTTTTCTCTTAGCTAGCATCGCTCTGGTCTTGCTCTAACCCTAGGTATCAATGCTGTAATTATCTTACTGACATTTGTCATAAACTTCATAATCCATTTTTTTGCCACCTCAGATACCTATAATATCATAAAACCAGCTAACTGATATGATGCAAAATGCAAACTCACTTTCACTTAAGCCCAAACCTGTTGTCAAGTCACTTTTTGCTCAGAGAATAACAGCAGTCATATATCCTTAGGTGAATGAGTCACAGCAATATTTCTTCCTTTAGAACCTAAAGAGACCTACCAAGTGCTGTGCTTACTTCTCAGTGGTATAAGGTATAACATGGGATAATTTGCCTTTAATTGAGAGGAAATGTTTTAGCATGCTTCAGCATATTGTGTATCTAACAACTTCCCTTATTTGACATATCTTTGAATCTTCATTGGGTTTATTTCCCACCATCAGGAGCACATGTGTCTTTTCACCTTTCTTAATATTTCCCATTTTTTATGCATTCAGTTTGATTAAGATGATATTATTGATATAATGGACAAACGTGATAGTATTCAGAATATTCAGACAGACCAGGTACCTTCAGAATATTTTACGGCTGAGAGTGGAAGAGGCAAGGCAGCATTGAGGCAAGATCTTAAATACATACTGTTTTCTGTTCCAAATTAATTTTCACAGTTTCTGACTGTCTGGCCTGATAGGTATCGAAAGAAAAAAATAATTTACCACAGTCTTGGCCAAATGCCATGTATTTGAAGCACTGTTAATCTGCTCTATCAAATAGACCACATCTGACACAGTAGCTGCAACTGAGCTACTACTTATTGAGCTTGAGTAGTCTACTGCCATCTTCAAAGTTATGTATTTTTGTTGGAACTAGACTAACCAGTTAAATGGAGAATTGAAACCCTTTGGTCTATAAGAGTGGCATTAATCTCTGCTGTTTCTCCAGGGTTCTGTGTTGTTTTGCATTACGATACCACCTCTGGGGAAGCAGTATCAGAGGCTTCCAATTGGCACTCTCTGTAGCCCTAACACCTAAGCCAAAGAAATGAGGTGAATTCTGTACCCACCAAAATGTATGTCCATTTCAAATATACCTTCAGGGACTTGAGAAATGGTCACTGGAACCAACGGACTGACTGTGCACTATACTGTGGCTGTAACTGCACTTCGTAGCTTACCTCAAAGATGAAATTTCGGGAACCTAAATGTCCATGTACAATGGAGTTCGTTAGCCCCAGTATTCCTTGAAATGTTTGAAATTCCTTCTGCTATATGTAACCACTAAAGTTAATGGTTATAAGTTCTTTTGCAGAACATTTTATGGAATCATCGTATATATTTGACATGGTGCTGTAGGGTCTTTTCTTCTGGGCACACAACCTCTTCTGTGGGGTCTAAAAACTGAGTAAAGGATCATGATATTTATTTGAGATGGCTTACCTCAGCTTCCTGTTCATCTGTTCTTGATTTATTTTTATTGTCTATATTGCCTCTAATGAAACTGTGTTCTATCGTGTGTCTCCAGAGTTTTCTAAGGTTCAGGACCACTGAGTGCCTCTCCATACTTGGTGCTTTTTGTAAGTGTACCAATCTTGCTTTCAGGGTTACAGGCAACCCTTTTATGTTTTCAGAATACTATCATCCTTGTTGCTTACAGGGAGTCTGTTTCAATAGCAGCACCTCATGTAGTTATCACTGGCTTATAGAGGAAAGGCAGCACTGATTTTTCTCAATGAAGCTGCTGCTTCTCTGAAAATCATATTTCTTATCATTTTGATAAAAGGAGAATCCTCTGGACCCTTTTATAGAAAATGGTGAGGTTTCTGGCCTTACATAAAATGCATCTGTTAACATCCTCATTTCTTTGAGCTTTTGATTCCTTTTTTGCACCATTTAGCATGGCAATTCTGGCATTTCTTCTTCAGTTAATATAGGTCATCACTTTATCCAAGCTCTCAAGAGCTAACGGTGTAAGTGTATTAGTACCATTTCAAGGTTTCTGTTGATTCCTTCAGCAGAATCTCTTAATATTACTGTTCTGCCAGCTATGGATTCTTCAGTAACATTAGCATTTAGACCATCCATGTTATCATGCCTGTAAGGTCATCATGAAAAGCAGTAGTGCTCCCATGACTAACTCATATGCTTCAATGGTTTGAGATAGGGAAGGAACACAAAACAAAATAACAGAAAAACAGAAATGGCAAATGAAAACAAAAATCTGGAAAGAGGAGAAATAAATTTTGAGTCAAATTTATATTGTCTATGATTAACGTTGTGACCCTGTTTTTCCTTCTATTTGAATGTTCTTCTCTGGGCTAAAGTCTTTGCCCATCATTTTGAACAATTTGTATTAGTATCATAGTTTCCAGTTATCTTTCCCTTAGACTTACATGTAAATAGGTTAAATGTTCACCAACCTTTTTTTTTGCCAAGAATCTTAATTCGTATCTCAATTGGCTAAAGTTCATTTTCTAGTAGTGTCATTGAAAAGAACTCATGGGAACTAAATTTCTGAGTTCTTGCATGATTAAACATATTTACTTATTGCATTTATAGTTGAATGACTGTTTTGCTAGGGATCAAATTCACAGGCCCCATTTTCTTTCCATTCAGGATTCATTGACATTAATCTCTTGTCTTCTAGCCTTGGTAAAATCAGCCTTATCACATTTGGGTATGATTTAAACTTTGTATTCTATGACTGCTTTTTTTTTTCATTTTATCTTTGAAACCCAATAACTTAAGAAGCTACATTTTATTGACTGATGTTTATCATTATTATTGCTGTTAGTGAAAAATAGTCTCTAAGTTCATGTCTCTATTTTCTGGAAGGATTTCCTGGTCAACACTTTTTAATTTTTTCTAGGCACCCAAATATAAATGTATGTGCTGCTTGTTTACAAATCTAAATCTTTACATGTAAGATTTCTTCCATATCTTTTTGGAACTCTGCCATTTTATTTCCTCTCATTTTGTTATTTTCATTTTCCTTTAGGTCCTGCTTAAAGATTTTGCTATATAATATAGAGGTATATTTACATTAGCTTCAGAATTTTTTTTAAATTCTCTGGCTTTAATATTAATCTGTCTAGTCAAGTAATACTTCAGTGAGATTCATTTTTCCTTTTTATATTTGTTTGCTTTGTTTACATATACACATACAAACACAACTCTACATTTTGTGCTGATTCTTTTTAAGTTTTTATCTTTTCTAATTTTTTATCTATTAGCCCTTCATGATTCAGGTATTTGTGAGAAAATATGTGAGTAAGGGATGTGCCAATGTTAAAAGGAAGTACGCCAAAGTTTCCCTGTGTCAGTGTGAAGCAAAGGTGGTGTATGTGTGAGTGTGGGTGAGTGTGAAAGTGAGAAAGAAAATGAGATAAACTTACAAAGATTGGAAGTTTCAGGACTGGTTATTTCTCATGGCTGCAAAATTGGCATGGATATGAAATTCCAAGTTTGGCCTGTGTCTTCTTTTATCTCCTTCTCCCATGACACTATATGATGGTAAATTGGTCCAGCTTCATGTTCAGATATGCTGTTTTCATTGTTTCTTGCTCTGCTGAATTGTATTTTATACCACCTCTGCTGGATTCCTGTAGCAGCAGATACCTGCTCCTCACATCCTCTCTCGCCTTGATCCCACTTTTACTGTATTTAACATTTTGTCTTCCCTTCTGCTAAATTCTAGTTTGGGATCATCAATAACTCTTTTTATTGAGGATGGAGTTTTATCTTCTGATTCTCATTTTCCTTGCCACTTTGTGTGGAATCAGAGAGATGCAGACATTGGTGATGTCACTCCATGTTTTACAATGAAAAATCTCTTCTGTTTTGGATGTAGACTTCCTTTCTATGGGCTTGAGGTTATGGCTTGGGGGTGTTCTGAAGGCTATTCAAATGTCATATTATAACTCCATGGGGACTAGTTTGATGACTCATCCAGTGTTAGGAAGGGTCTGAAAGAAAATCAGATCATAGCTATAAATATCTTCCAGAGACCCCCTGTGATGAATAGAAATTTCTTATGAGAGATGTTTCTGCCTCTCCTTCCTTGTTTCTTTCTTTTCCTCCTTACTGCTTTCCTTATTTCATTCTGTAATTGTTTCCTTTCTTTAATAATAAATAAAAAGTGATGTGGGTGCAGTGTAATGGTGGCGCAGTGGTAGAATTTTTGGCTGTCATGCCAGAGATCCAGGTTTGATTCCTGGAGCCTGCCCACACACAAAAAAAAAAAAAAAAAAAAAAAAAATTGTGGACTTTTCTTTTTCTAAGGAAGTGTTCTATAGTTTTAAATTTTCATAAAACAAAGGGTCCATTTCTTTATCTCTTAAGGTTGCCAACTTTCTTCTTAAATAGCATCATTTTTCACATGTTTTTTACATTGGCTAGTCAAATTTCTGCTGCATGTCAGAATTTATTTTATTACATGTATATAGCTTAAAAGTAAGTATGTCTGATTAGTAATCGTAGTATATATTGCTGATACACATTGCTCCTGAGAAACTTGTTAAGAGCTTGTCTTACAGTTTCAGAGGCTAAAAATCCAATACTAAGTTATTGGCTGGGGTTGCTTTCTCCTGGAATCTATAGGGTCCAACAGTCCTCTTACGTTTGGCAATCTCTCTCTTTCCTTGTGTCTGCTTCTCTGATTGTCTCTTTCTTTTCAGTTTTACTTCCATCTCCAATTTCCTTTGCTTAGAGGGACTTCAGCCATAGTAGATTAGGCCTACTATCATTGAGGTCGGCCACAACTTTAATATTAGTATCTTCGAAGTCCCTATTTACAAATGAGTTCACACCCAGAGCACCAGCAGACCAAGGTTTAGGGTTTGATCATGTCTTTTGGAGGGAAATGATTCAGTCTCCAACACTTACCCAAATGAAGCATTTTGGAAAATACCAGGAGCTAGAAGTATAGTTACTTTCTCAGGAACAACTGACACACCATCAATTTGCTATGTTCTATACAGGCACACACACACACACACACACACACACACACAAATATAAATTGTTTATGATGATAAACTTACACATATAAACCAAGTTTTTGTAAAGATTGAATCATATAATTATCCATACTATTCATATTCATAGCATTAGCCATATTTATGATTCAATAAGTAAATTCAGAGAAAGGTAGTTTCAGCTATCTTGTATTAATCTTTTTTATGCAAGTGTTTTCCTTTAGCATTTGTCAAGTAATTGTTGAAAGAGACATTTTCAAGATTACTTCTCTGTACTATTTTGTAAGTTTAAAGACACTATCTACTAAACTCTGGTGGCTGATCTCAGTGATAAAATGTCCCATTCTCATTGTTTCTATGTAATGATCTCGATAGCAAAAATGTGCAACTACTTACACTGTCCAGCACCTGCTGATCTGTTGTCTCAGTCTCTAGTTCAAGGGTATGAGTTTCATCAGATTTATTACAGGATTTATATGTGAACATACTGAAAACTTGACCTGATCATTTTTCTGCCTGTGCTTGGCTGGCACTTCAACTTCCTGCTATGAAAAGAGGAATCCTCTGAATCTTGAAAAAGATTGGAATTGTTTTTTGAACATGATGACTTGCCGAGAGAGCAGCTTGAATTCAACAACTGTGAAAACTACTATTGATCAGTGGTCTTCTTACACAGCACTGAAGATTAAATTATGTAGAATATTGTAAACATAGTGGATAATTCAAAGAGAATGATATCAAGGAAGTATCTAAGTAATGCATTCATATCAAAAAGCATATTGCTTAAAAATACTGGTAATAATTCTTCTGAAATGGAGATATGTTTATTCTTAATGTTATGTATCCCAAATTATTGAGAAAGACATCTATAGTTTTTGAATATATATATATATATATATAATGAGGCTTAAGAGACTAAATATAAAAGATTATTTTTTCTTTTAAATTTAAATACAAGCATTCTTGAGTTCTCTCTTTCTTCTACTTCTGGGACTCACAAAATGCATATACAGGTATGCTTAATAGTGTCACACAAGTTCCTCAATTCTGTTAACTTTTTCTTCATTCATTCTTCTTTGTATTCCTCACACTGGATCATTTCAATTGTCTTATCTTCAGGTTCTATGATTCTTTCTTCTGCCAGCTCCAATCTGCTGTTGAAATCCCTAGGGAATTTTAAATTTCTGTTACTTTGGTTTTCATCTCTGTTTGGTTCATTTTCATAATTTCTATCTCTCTAGTGATATTCTCTTTGGGTTTGTCTATTGTTTTCCACATCTCCTTTATTTCTTTGTTCATGTTTTCCTTTAGCTCTTAGAGCATAATTAGAGCCACTTTCTTTAAAGTCTTTCTCTGCTGTATCCCAGGTCTGGTAGTTCTCATTGATAGTTTCTGATGCTTTTGTTACTCCTTTGCATGGTTCATCATTTCCTGTTTCTTTGTATGTTTTGTAATCTTTTGTTGCAACCTGAATATTTTGATATTTTAATGTGTTACTGCTGGAATGTAGGCTCTTAGCCATTTGTTCCTTAAGCGTGTATACTGCTAGTGTTATGAGAAAGCTTTCCTTGAATTCCTGGAGCTTACAAACAAACAAACAAACAAACAGGAAAAAGAAACCATCTTTCCTGGACTTTGCAGATTGACCTGGGTGCTTTCTTTTAGAACTTATCCATATAATGGGTTTAGAAAGTAGCTTAAGGCCAAAGGGTAGGGGTCTCACTGGTCCTTTCTGCTCATGCATCCTGTCTTGGGTATGTGTGGGTCCTAGGAATTTTCCTGCTTATGCAGGTGTACATAACCATTCTTCCCTTGTCAACAGTTTCCTCATGGTCCCAGGCACTGCACGCTGTGTGCCACATACAGCAATCCTTTAACACAAGGCAGTCACAGATTTCCTGTTCTCCTGTAATATTCTTTAGGAGAGCTCTGTGAACTGCCTCCTACATACAGGACTAGTTCTGTGACTATGATCATGGCAAATGTTCTGGTTCCATCCTTCAAGCTGCTACCAGACAGACTGGTCCCACTATGTAGATGGGGGTTACTTTGCTGTTTTTGGAACCAGGACCAGAAACCCACCCTGGGAGCCCAGTTTAGCTCCAGGCTCAGCCCTGGAGGAGATGGGAAGAGACCAGCAAGAGCATGAGGATAACCTTCCATTTTTAGGTGTCCTTTTTCTTGATTTGGTGCTTACCCTGTTACTGCAATCCTTCAACTGTCTCCCGGAGTTTTAGAAACATGTTTCTGCAAGTTCCTTCTGGTGGAACAAAGCTTCTGAAGGGCTGAACAGCAATTGAAACTTCTTATTCTGTCATTTTGATGGTGTGATTTATCACTTACCAATTCTGATAGTAATTTAATTTTGCATATATTAATGCTATAATAATCAATAAATAACCTAGTATTCATAAGAAAATGTTCTTTTTAAATTATGTGTTCTATTAGATTAATATTTACAAGCTATAGTCACAAAGGCCATAGGCCTTAATACGTAAAACAGTTCAAACATAGGTATCTATAATTGAACAATACTTAGTCATTACATATCAATATTTATGATGGGAAAATACACTTAATATTCAGTATTCAGAATCTGTCTTCTGTTAAGATTTTTGATGTTAATAAATTTCTTTGTTGAATACTCATATTTTTAATATGATACCTACTTTATCTTCTATTATCAGCTTTAATACTCTGAAACAACATTTAAGAGTTGAAATGTTCTTATTTAATCGAAGTTAAATGTATGATATGTCAGTGGAATTAGTTTTATTTACTAGGGAAAATGGCAATTTAGAATATTCTATTCTACCTTTAAGTACACACTAAATTAAATTTTAAATGTTTATGACTTGGAGTTATACTCTTAAAAAGTCAACAGTATGTTTTCTTTTTTTTTTTTTTTTTTTAATCCATAAGGACACTGCTTCTACTGTGAGTTTGGAAAACCTTGCCAGAACACACTGACTCCTGAAGTTATTTCAGGGTACAATGTAAAACCATATTGAAGCTCTCTCATAAAATATTTTTCCATCCATCAAAATCTATTTTCTCTAACATATATGAAAATGGATTTGAATATATAAACTCATAGGTCTAATTGTTACTTCTAGTGACTTCGTTCCTTGGAACTTTATTTTCTATAAAATATCCATCCATTTCCACAGGGCTTACTATTGTTGTCATTAGCCCTATTGACATATGGCCAGGTGCTTTCCTGAGGATTTGTTCCTTGTAAGGGCACCACATGAAATCTTGGGCCACCTATTATTTGAGAAGATAAAATAAATCTTCCATTTGTATGCTAAATATTCAAGCATGTCGATCGTTCACAGGAAGCACTTTTAAAGCAGCCAAGTTGAAATTATGTATTCCTGTTTGAATAAAGAGAATAAAAAGCATGAATATTTGTACAACCTCCCTCAAGGGGTGTTGTCATGAAGTGTAGTAATTACGATTTAAGGAAGTGTTAATTTTCTAACCTTTATCCTCTGAAAATTCCAATAATGAACTCATTGTCTCCCATGGTATGACAGAATAGTTTCAGTTACAGTAAAGTTATGCCCAGTAAAATAAATACAATGAAGCTATTTTATTAGGACTTGGTAATATCTACCTTTAATATTGTTTCACAAAATGTTGAGTGATGTGATGATAGATTTGAAACATGTAAGAAAACAAATAAAAAGAAGGAAGCTGGAAGAAAGAGGTCTGAGTACCACATTCCAGGTTTCCTACCTACTAACCATATGACTTTGGATAAGTCACTTTTATTCTTTGCATTTCCAAATATTTTGTCTGTTACAATGAGAATAAGTATGCCTCTTCTACTTATTTTGAAGCTTTGTTGGAAGTATCAGATTGCATAATGTATTTGAAATGGCTTCAAAATGAAGTGGCATACAAACGAAGCAGTACCCATTGGTGAGATGCATATTTTCTTTAGGATGATAGGGTATCAAATGCCTTTAAAATTCTATAATAGAACATAGTAACCACTAGAGGTGGTTAGGCAATGTAGATGTCACTATAAGAGTCATGTTTTATTCATTATCTCATTTAATCTTTACACAAATTCTCTGAGATTTCCACTCCCAAGTGAAGGAATTCTGGTATCTCTATCTGATTCCAACTCTAAAGCTCTTATATAAATCAATATTTCTAATGTCATCAGTACTTATTCTATGCATAAGAATATGAAGATTCAAATAATTCTTGCCTTAATAGTGATGTGGTGGCAAGCTATGCAAATGATCATAACACAAGGCAGTGTATGTGATGAGTCCCTAAAAAGAATGACAAGCAAATTTTACAGCAAGGTAAAATCATGTGCAAGATTAGTAAGCAACTAAAGGTTAGGATAATTTGGGGGTGGGGAATTTTCAGTTTTTTAAATTGGATTTAATTTTTTGAACTCGTTAACACTTCTTAGTCAATTATACCTAAAACAATTTTGCCCCCATTCATTTTATTCTTTGCTTCCATCTCTTAGAATTCACTTTCAATTGTTGGGAAGACATTAATTCAATGATGTCCTTTCTCAATAGTGTTATCTTCTGTATTTATTAATGCAGAACGGTCTTGACATTCATGGACTTTGACACTAAAAGTGAGGTGTGTCTTCTTCCTTCCTTTCTTCCATCCTTCCTCCTTGCCTTCCTTCCTTCCTTCCTTCCTTCCTTCCTTCCTTCCTTCCTTCCTTCCTTCCTTCCTTCCTTCCTTCCTTCCTTCCTTCCTTCTTTTCTTTTTTGTCTTCTTTCTTTCCTTCCTTCATCCTTTT
>PVIY010013443.1:0-23209 GCA_004026745.1 Myrmecophaga tridactyla
AGAGGAAGAGATCTCCATGTGGAGGGAATAACAGCCTAGAGGCCAGGAGGTGAAGGGTGCTCAGAGTATTTGAGAACACAAGAGACCACTGAGTCTTGAGCAGAGGGACCAGGGACAGAGCAATAAGGGGTGAGGGTGGAGAGAACATGAGAAGTCAGGTAACAGCAGCTTTTTGTAAGCTATTGTGAGAATTCTGGCTTCCCTGTGCATGGAAACAGTCACTGCAAGTTTTGAGCAGATGAATGGCTTCTTGGGTGGTATTTTAAAGGATCCATCCCTCTGGCAGCTGCAGCGTGAATAGAGCCTGGGGCTGTGTTCTGAGGAGTCTGCAGTAATCTGAGGAAGCGATGAAGCTGATTGAGGCCAAGGAAAGAGGGGTGGAGAGGAAGAAAAGCGTTTATGGAATGTACATATTTTGAGGCAGAGATAGGCTGATTTTGTGAAAGGTGTAAGAGAAAAGTTGAATTAAACAAGGGTTTTGATCTGAACTACATGCTAGCATGTAGTAGTTCCCATCACTTAAGATGGGCTGTAAATACACATCTGGGAGCTGGCTTAGTTTTCCAGGACTTCCATAACTGAGAACCGCACATTGGGAGGCTGAGAACAGCAGCAGTTCATTCTCCCCCAGTTCTGCAGCCTTGAAGTCTGAAATCAAGGTGTCAGCAGGGTCTTGGTCTGGGATCCCCTGAGGTCTAGGGGAGGACCCTTCTTTGCCTCTTCCAGCTTCTGGTGACCTGAGGCACTCATTAGCTTGTGGCAGTGGCACTCCAAATTTGCCTCTTTCCCCTGCTCTGTGTCTGTGCCTCTATGTCCAAATTTCCCTCTTCTTATAAGGACACTAGTCATTATGGATTTAGGATCCACTCTAATCCAGTTTGAGCTCATGTGACCTTAACGGATTATGTCAGAAAGACCCTAATCCCAAATAAGGTCACATACTGAGGTTCCTTGTGAATGTGAATTTTGGGGTAAGGAGCATAATTCAAGCCAATACACAGGGTCACAGGTAGAGAGATGAAGTGTAAAGTCACAAGAAAATATGAGATCTCTGAAGGGTGAAAGGGAAAAGGAGAAGAAGACAGGCTGAATCCCTGGACGCTCCCTAGCGAGATATTCAGAAGAAGACAAGAATTTTGTTACCCATGAGGCAGCATAAAACAAAGAAACCAGCAAGGCGTGGTGCCTTGCAAGCAACTGAAGACAGCATATCCAGAAAGTGGGGTGTTCAACTCTGTTAAATGCTGCTAATAGATCAGGAAACTTAAGTATAATCACTGTGACTATTTCAATGTGGAAGCCACAGATGTTGGTGAGAAGAGCAGCCTTGGATAATACTGATGGGAAAACCTGATTGGTTGGGGTTTAGGAGAAATCAAGAGATTAATTGGAGTCAGCCCGTGTAGACTCTTGTCTTGAGGAGTTTTGCTGGAAGGGATCAAAGAAATGGGGTGGTAGCTAGAGAGACAGAGTGAGGCCAAAAAAAAAAAAAAAAGTAAATTAAGATGAGAATGAGTGAAAAGAAGTGATTACGTAGAGAGCAGAGAATTGTTGGAGTAATATCCCCTGCCTGTGGGAGGTGGTGGAATCTAGTGCACAGATGGAGGGTTGGTTTAGATGGGATCACAGTTAGTTCATTTATGTGAACAGGCAGGAAACAAAGTACGTGGGTGCAGATGCCGGAAAGTGGATAGATGTGGTAACAGGAATCTGCAAAAGTTCTATTTTGAAACATTATTTTTTTTTCAGGAAAGTAGAAAACTGAGACTAAAAATAGGGACAGTGTTGTTGGGAGTTGGGGGAGAGAGGAGCAGAGAACCGGGGTGCACCAGACCAGGGGCGTCCAGTATGTTGCGTGAGCTATGAGGATTGTTGGAAGTTTCCATTGTGAGTTTAAAGGGTGAGTCCATTCTTCATGTTTCTGTATATTTCTTCTGCCATTTCACTGTCCAGATGCAAGCAAGGACGTGATGGATTTAACTCAGGTTGTGCTTTTCTTCAAGAGAGTACAATAAAACAAGAAAAGGCAAGGGAGTTAGGGTGTATTCAAGGAAATGATTATAGCAGGAACCATGGGATTCAAGCTGAGCCGTTAAGGAAAGCACCTGGACTCACTGACAGAAGCACCTGGACTCAACTGTTTGAAGAGTCTGTTGGGATTGGAAGATTGTCAGAGCTGGAGTGAGCTCTGCGGCCATGGCGTGTTTGAATACCGCCTCTTGTGTCTTAATTTCTCAACTGGGCTTCATATGCATGGTTTATTGATGGGAATTCTGCTCCCCTTTCAAAAAGCGAGCCTCCCCACGTGGGGCTGACTCTGAAAGAGAAGCGGTGGCTGGTGAGCTCGTGTTGCCTCAGATGCTTAAAGCAGCTTCTCCTCAGGCTCATGAAGTGTTGTCACTGAGGCTCAAACGTTGCCCCGAGGAGAGTCCCCACATGGTCCCCTAGATTTCTGACAATATTTTAAAAGTGTGCAGTGGGATATGTCAGGGCATCTATGACAAGGAAACCCCATGTAGACAATAAATATATAAAAATGTTCACTCTCACCGTTAAACAAAGGAGGTGCAAAATGAAATGAGAAGATATTAGTTGTAAAACCTAGAAATGTTTTAAAATAAGTATTCTAAATGCTATGAAAACAGCATTTTCACACACTGTTGCCACAGCTATAAATTGGTTATATTTCTCAAAACAATACCACAACATTCAACTCTAAAAAATCCTTTTAGTGAGGGCAATCCTCTGCCAGATTCTGTGCTGGGATCTGAGGGAAAGAAAGATTAATACTGGATGGTCTTTTCCTAGAGGAGTTTTTGGGATTTTGGAAAATTACTCAGAAATATGTCTCAAGCGTTTTAAAGGCAAGCTGTATTTTCTGGCTTGACAGCCCTATATTTAGGTTAATTTTTAAAAATATGTGCAACATATATGTACAATTATTTTCATCCTAGAGAGTCTATAAAAATAAAAAAATAGTAATAGCTGAAAAGAATTATTTTAACATTATGCTAAATCTGTGAAAAGATACATTCAATAAAAATCACATCTCAGGGAAAGTTAATGGTGATGGAAATATTTATAATACAATTTTGGCCAAAAAACATGATTGAACTTTATAATTTCAGTATAATGCAAACTTATGCCAATTATGAGAAAATTATTAAAAAGAAATACACCAATATATTAGCAGCTGGTTACTTTAGAGAATTTGTTTTCTTATCAATGCTTTTACTTTAAATAAAGAAACTCTACAATTACCCTATATGAGTTTTATAATCAGAAAAACCATATATTTTAAAAGTGTGTAGATAAGGGCATGAACTGTCTTAACTGAACCGTTTTACTCTAATTTTATTCACAGTTTTTCTGTATTAGAGTGTCATTCTTATGGCTTAAGCTAAACAAACAATGATAAAAGGATAAATGGAGAAGCCTGTGCCATTGATAAGTAGATGCTGACTCCTATTATCGGAACAAAACTTCCCACTTGAATATGAGCCTCAGCAATCTACAAAAACAATCACATTAATATCCAGTATCTAAATGAGTTCATCGTTTTTTATTAAATTAGCACTTTGTATTTCTCAAGTACATTAACCTGTGGAAATGGCCCCTCCTGTAAGGAAGCTCAGAGCCTGTGAAACGCCTCAGATGGCTGCTGGCAATGCTGATGGCTGTTGCTTTATTTCTGATGTACCTTGCTAAGGGGATAAAGGTGGAGTCATTAGGGTTGATTCCATTTCCACTTCCAGAATATACATTTAAACAGCATTCAGACACATGTTGTTCTCTGAATATTATGAATACTTATAATCATTTGTATTTAGAATAATACAATTTTTCTCAATATTATAGCATTGTAAAGTGAGTAAAGTAATTGAAGATATTTTCAAAGCCATTTCTAATAATTGATTAATAAAGATATGTTATACTTCAAAATTAAGCCTTACAACTTTTGCAGTGAGCTTACAGGCTGAGGGCAGACGGGCTGGGCTTGCTGTTCAGTTTCCTGGCTGCTAAAACGAATTCCGTGCCGTGGGTTGGCTTATTGGAAACACCGTTATGAGGCTAGAAGTCCGAGGCCACCACCTCATCAAGGAAATGCTTTCTCACGGTAGCCGGTGGCGTTTGGTGGCTGCCTGTGCAGGTCTTGCTTGGCACTTGGCTTTTCTTACCCCACAGTGCTCTCCCGGCTTCCCTGGGTTCAGCCATTTCCAGCTGCCTCCCTGTGGCTTTCTCTCCCGGTGTCTAATTTCATTCTGCTTATAAAGGACTCCAGTAATCAGATTAAAACCCATCCTGATTCAGTTGGGCCACACCTCAATGGAAGTGCTTCATCAAAAGCCCCTCTTTACAGTGGGTGCACACCCACAGGGGAGGCCTAAGCTCCCAGCCACCGTTCTCGGATCCCAACTCCATGTTGCCCCCTCTGATGAGTGAGCAACTGAATTTACCTTGTGGAGTTTGTCTGCAGCACTGCCAGAGGGATAAGTACTGGTAGACTCTCAGAACTCAGTACTTGGTAGGTGTGGTTACAAATTCCTCAAACTTCCATATCAAAGTCATCATATGTATGTGCTAGCATGTTAAAAATTCGTATAACCCCGCTAAGCCAGTGATTCATTCACCAGTTTAAAGTATTTGCTGGGAAATTACTATAAAGTTCTTTCAGACACTATTTCTTATTGAAGGATGGCATGATGTGTACACACAGTGTCAGAGCATATCCTCATTTAAAGTGAGGTCATAGACCCACCAGGGAGAGCCTTGCGGTCTCGGGGCTTGAAGTCATTCCTTGGGCATGGCAGAAGTGTGACAGTAATTTTCCAAACTAAAACAGAAACACTGTGGAAGATCATCTTTCCCCTTTACCGGGATTCTATTTTCCCTCTCCTTTTTCTCCTTGAACATATTTATAGTTTTGGATTTGAAAATCCTTAAATTTTAGTCTTTGTTTCTAAGGTTCTACACTTAAGCCATTTTGTTTTTTTTAAATTTTGCAGTCTTTTAGCCAAGCTATTAGAGCTTTGGTACTTACTCACAAACATCTTCTTCATTTTTATTCTCATTATCTAACACAATTCTTGTTCGTGGTATATATCCGTTCTAAGTGAAAATTAAGTAGGACGCTGGATCGGATCAATAATTGAGCTGATGGTGTAACAGAAGAATATGATTGCTTTTTCATTCACACAGAATAATACTAAAGAAAGTGGTAAAATAGTCCCTGAATTTGAATTATTAAACCATTTTCATTTGGACAGGAATCCCCACCAATATTTTCACCTTCCCCAAAACATACTGAAAGCTGAAAAGAAAAAAAATATATATATGCATATACATCTACATATCTGCATGTATGTATACGATATCCACATATGCTTAATTCACTTTAATTAAAGTGGGTCTACTTACTTGATGTAATGCTTTTAGGTAAGCTGCTGTCACTAAAAGTAAAATGACTAGAATTTTCAGTTTCAAAAATATGATCATTTTAGAAACTAGTAATAAGAAAAAAGCTAACCAATTTTCTTTCAAGGTCTTTCCAGAAGCATTGAATTGATTGAGATGAAGATTTCTGGTCATACCACATTTGCCTCAAATGATTTAACAAAGCCAGTGTTGAATTAAGGAGATAGAGAATTTAGTAGAATTTTAATAGATCAATCTTTAATACTTTTCAATAGAAATATGGAAATTGAAGTTTTATTCTCCTTTCTGAAAAGGAGGAATTCTAACAACACAATTCACCCACTCAAATAAAGTAATAAAATGTACATATAGGAAAAGATTAGTAAGAAAAGTAGATAAAGGTGACAATATTTCTGATATTTATATGAAAAATAACTGGCGAAGTGTCTTTTACAAGTAATCAGAAAGCCTAATTTCATTGAAAAATACTTAAACATGTACTTTAATATATTGTTAAAGCCTTTTTATAATGAAACATAAACTCATGGAGAAAAATGCATTAAAGAAAAATATTCACCTTGTTGACTTATTATCATAGCAAACACACACACACACACATATAAAACCACCACCTAGAGCAATGGAATATTGCCAGAAAACTCATACTCACCTATATAGGTTTATTTGAAGCATAAATCCCTTCCTTTCTTCCTATAAGTAACTACTGGCCTGAATATGAATATTATGTAATCACTTCACTGCTTTCTGTTTTACTACCCAAGTACTCCTCTCTAAATAATATAGTACAGCTTTGCATATATTAAAAATTTATATTTTTAACCTGGTATCATCAGCTTATATTAAACATTTTGTTTTTGAGGTTTATTCATGGTGTTTCATATAATTAATATGTCATTCATTTCAGTGTTGTAAAGCATTTCATTGTATGAATAGACCCAATTTATTTTTCCATGCTACTGTTGGTCAACATTTAGGAAGTTTTGAAATGTTGTCAGTTGTGAAGACTCACACCAGGACCATCCACGTGCATATCTGCTGGTGCACGCACGTTTCTGTTGGGTGTACACTGAGGGATGAACCGATTCATTGCGAGCCGTTGCATCTTCAACTTAATCAAAATTCCTGTTTTCTGCAACGGTTATAACAATTTACCATCAATTTATGAGTTTCTATGATTTCACATCTTGACCATCCTCTGGTATTTTAAATTTTAGCCATTCTCATGGATGGGTAAGACTTTTTTATTTATTGTTGAATTTATAAATCCTAAGCCACTAATGAGGTTTAATGTCTTTCTGTATATATGCTGATAATTTGAATCAGTTCAATATTCCACTTTACGTTTGTATTTTCTCTTATGCCTGTATGTTTTTAGCCCATTTTCTCATGGGTATTTTGTCTTTTCTTGTTGCCATGTAAGGTTTCTCTGGATATTTTGGAAATAGGGCTTTGTGATGAAATGTGTTACAAATAACTTCTTTTTCACACTTTGTATGCTTTATTTTGGCGAACAAAAGATCTTAAGATTAATTCCATGTAGTTTATTATCTTTTTTTTTGAGGTTAGTTTCTTTGTGTTGTGCTGAAATATTTCTGAGATCATGAAATTATTCTCTTAAAGGTATTTATTTGTTTAGTTGGTTTGTTAGTTAACTTGTGTATGTGCATATGTGTGTTTTGCATCTCTAGCTACAAACCCTCTGGAATTAATTTTTCTTGTGAATGATGTGCAATGGGGTTCAAGGTTTTTGTTTTCTGTCCTTGTTTTCCTGTCCCAACAACATTTATGAAAGGATCACCCCCTCCCCAGCTACCACTGCTCTGATCTGTCACTTATGCCTAAATCAAGCATCTATGTATGTATGGGAATATTTCAAGGCTCTCTATTTTTCCTCCTGTTCTTTGTATACCCTTGCATCAGTGCCATATGCTTTAGAATTTGGCTGTATATATGAAGTGCAAGTCCTCCCACATTCTTCTTCTTCAAGAGTGCATTGGATATTTTTGGACCTTTGCATATCCATGTGGATTTTAGAAACAGCTTGTCAAATTCCATACAAAATGATGTCATTTTGTTGCGATTTTATTAAATATATAGTCAATTGGGATGATCTGCCATTTTTTTGCAATGTTGAGTCTTACAATACACAATGCTGAGTCTTACAATCCGTAAGCGTGGCATATATCTCAAATTATTAAATCTATTTAAATTCCTTAATTTGCTTTTAAAATTTTCTGGTGTTCCTTAAATATTTTTTGAACATGTTTGTAGGTCTTTGATGCTGTCTAATAATTTTGATATATTTTATGCTATTTAGTTCACTTCCTTTTGTAACTTGTTAAACACATTTGAGTTTTTAAAAAATATTGACAGCCTAGTCAGCCATTCTTGTCAACTCATTTATTAATTCTAATAGTTTATCTGAAGATTTTAGATTTTTTATAAAAATAACTTTGCTGTCTGTGACAAAATTTGGAGGCGATGGTCTACTAAGGTTACAGCTATGACTAAGGGTGAGCACATATTATAGAGACTTTTACAAGTTTAAAACTCAGTTTTAAATCATCTGGTTGAAACAGGAAATATTCCCTGGAATTAGATTAAAATGATCCTTGGCTTCTGGTCTCAGACACCTGGCTAAACACAAGAAAATCTGTTATTGAGGGACATATTATCATCTCTAATCTTAAATCATTTCCAAAATTATGTTTTGAAAATATGGTGAGAGAACTAGGCGCATAACACATCAAGACCAGATAAAAGAGAACAACAGGAAATAGAAACAGACCCCTGGAATTCTAAATATTGTGGTAACTGTGATATTAAATGCTTGACATGCCCAAAGAAATTCTTAAAATGAGGAATTTGGGCAAATAGCCAGCAACTATAAAATAGAACACAGATAATCTTTTAAAAAGTAGACATTCTAGAAATGGAATATACAGTAACCAAGATTTAAATCTGAAAAAAAAAGAACTATGGGAAAATTTGAAGAAAATTTCTAGAATGAAGCACAGAAAACCAAAGGGATAAAGGAAAATAAAAAGAGCTATAGGATCCAGTGAAAAAGTTTAAATATATTTATTTATTTACTTATTTTTTTTAGGTGCGCAGCCCGGAAATCAAACCCAGGTCTCCTGCATGGAAGGCGAGCATTCTACCACTGAACCACTAAATATATTTAATTGGGATCCCAGAAGAGGGAAAAGGACAACTGGAAGCAAAAGTAATATTTGAAAATATGGCCGAGAATTTTCCAAAACTGACAAAAGACATCCATTGACAGATTGAAAAAGAACTTTGATAGAATATTTTAAGCCTCTTTCTAGCAACATGAAGGTCCTAGAATAGTATATTACTATTACATCCCTCCATACGCCTATGTGTTTTTGCCCTGTACCACAGTGTTCTTTTGTAACCCCAGAAATTTGAAGTTATTACTACTTTAAACAGTTGAAGTTTATTTACACCTGTCCCATGTTTTCCATTTTCTTCAATCATCATTCTTTCTTGCATTTTAGGATTATTACAAAGAACATCCCTCCTATTCAAATGAAGAGAGACAAGTGTGCTGGTTTGAAGCTATTATTTACCCCAGAAAAATCCATGTTATTTTAATCTATTCGTGTGGGTGCAGACCTGTTGTAGGTGGGACGTTTTGATTAGGTTTTTTTAATTGAGGCGTGACTCAATTCAAGGTGGGTCTTAGTCCTTTACCGGAGTCCTTTATGAGGATAGAAGAAAAAGTCCAGAGAGCTTAGAGAGAAACACCCAGAGATGTTTGGAGAGAGCTCAAAGCACTGAGATGCTGAGAGAGGACCTGCAAAAGAAGCCACTGGAACCAACAGCTGAAGCAATGAAACTTGGGTGCCAAGGACCAGCAGATGCCAGCCACGTGTCTTCCTATCTGAAAGAGGAGCTCCAAATGCCATTGGCCTTTCTTCAGAGAAGGTATCATGCTGTTGATACCTTAAATGGGACATTTTCATGGCCTTAGAACTGTAAATTTGTAAACTAGTGAATCCCATTGTAAAAGCCAACTCATTTCTGGTTTATTGCATTTGGGCAGCTTCAACAACCTGAAACAACAAAAGAGCACATGCAGGGCATCTCTGGGAATAGAAACTTTGTTTTTAAAAATATCAATTGCATTCATGTCCAGAAGCATAACATTTGAGGCATATGGTGCTTGTGTTTCTACTCTAGCCAATGGGAAGGAGATGGAGAGGGCGAAGATGCTAGTTTGAATGAGGATGACATGCCACATGAAGCCTGACCAGTACTAGTGACTCTAAATATATTTGATTTTATAACATGAGAAGGATAATTACATGAGTATTTATTCAGACTTCAAATTAGATATGCTTTGAAATGATTTCATTACTTCATGTGTTTATTTAGGATTTATTTTTTTCTACTCCGAAAAACTTAAGGCAGTTTAGGAGTTTGAAAAGTCATAGCATGAATTTAAATATGTGTTTAAGTGAGTTGACCAACTTAATAAATCATTTAGGCAAATGCTATGACACAGACATAGAAAAATGTTAACTCTTAGTGTACATGTTTTCAGAGAAAGCACAAGGGCACACCAAAGGTGAGAGATTGAGGGTGCCAGAGTGGGTTTGCAAGAAGGAGTAGAAGAATCAACCAAAATTGGGGCTTTCCCAAAGTAGGTACAGATGCATTCCATTTTTCCCAGGGCATCAGGAAGTCACTTAGACTTTATTTTACTTGTTTAACTTTTACTTGTTTAACTAATATTAATTTCGTAACTAGGCACCTTTAATGTATCACAAGATTTATAACCCTATTTTGACATTTGTTTATTTTTTAATATACCAGGTGTCTCAAAAGATGGAAGTGACTCAGGATTCCTTTAACCTCTGAGAAACTAGCTATGTTATAACCAAGCAAAATCTCTTTTTTTTGACAGTTATACCAAAATCTAACCAAGTCCTTCTCAGCCTTTGCAGCACACTGGAACCATCCCATACCATGTAAATTTTCATCTCTGGGAGTGGGGCTAAGCCACATTTAAAAATATCCAAGCAAACGTGGCACAATGTTAAAAGTTGGTGGGACTGGGTGTCTGGGGGGTAAGTATGATGCAGTTTTCTGTATAGGTTTTGGATTATTTTTGCAGCTGCCTTGTAAGTTTGGAATTATTTCAAAATAAAACATTTTTTTAAAAATTGGAGAAACAGTTGTCCAGGGCAACTTCAGTGTGCAGTGAGAGTGGAAAACCCCCTGCCTAAGGTCTCTGAAGGCCTTCTCTCTGGGAAGGCAGTCTGCCCAGTACTTAGAGCAGAGGACCCAACCCATCTGGCTCCTACCAGCTTCCCTGACATTTCTCGTGCCCATTCTTTCCTCCCTCATTCTTCTCCAGGAAATCTCTCCTTCTGCACCCAATCTGCCCTTCTGCTTATTCAACCAAAAGGCCAGCTCCTGATTTAAAGCCTTTGCTTTGTATGGCCCCTGTGCCTAGGCAGATTTTCCTTCACATAGCCATTACTGCTTCATTTTCATTGTGTCTGCTCAAATACCTCCTCTGGTTTCCTAACCAGTTACCTTTTTCCAACTTCTCTATGTCATACTTCCCTTCTGGTTATCTTCAGATCCGTTATCACTTTTTAACATCATCAAGTTTATTTACAGACATGCGTGTTGTTTGTACACACCTTTATAGGGAGAGACCTAACATTGTTTGTCCTATCTGTTGCTATATCCCCAGCAGAAAGAAGATTGTTTAGGACAGGGTAGGTGCTCAATATATATTTATTAAAGAAAAGTCAAACATGTAATCTTTAAAGAATTCTTGTTTTCTCTCCCTTTTCTTTTTCTCATTGTTCCTTCATGTTATAAATGTAGTTTTCTCCTCTTCCTTCTCTTTCACCTGCTCCTTCTTTAACTTAATACATTTTACGTAGATGGAACATTTAAGTTCAGTACCCTAAAGGTGGGCAAAATTGTCATGAATTTTCTTTACCAGTATTGTTTTCCATAACTTTCCAAATAGATCCAAGAGCCCCACTGGAGCTGGCAGAGATGAAAATTGGCGACAGAGGAAAAAATCACCACCAAATGAGGCCTTCCCAAAGAATCACTAAGAGAAATGAAAAGCAATGCCCTACTGTCCATGAGTATTCTCTCATCTCATTTCAATTCATGACTGTTAAGGATTCAGCTTAGGCCAAACTTGAGCATTTTATCGATTTGTTCAGCACTATTCATGAAGATCATTTATACACACACAGTATGTTAGTGCCTGGTGTTATTAGGTGAAAATGGAATCTAGCTGAAAGGAGAAAAAAGGAGACCTATATTGGGGAGAAATTACCATATAAATGGACATTAACTACCTAAGAGTTCTCCAACAGAAAATAAATGATACAGGTCTTTTGGGGTGGTATTTCTGAGATTTCAAGTTGAAATGATATTTCAATTCTATATGTTATTTTCTGCACTAGCAGAGGGACAAAATCATAAATGAGAGGTTAAATTTTCAGATGTCCATTCTATAGCCAAAAGATGTATATTTGAACATACATATTATTTAGTTGTAGTGAGTGAAAAGGCACCAAATCTGGGACGCACTGGGTATTTTTATAGGGAAATTACAGTAGCATATCACCAACATTCAATAACATACAACATATATGTTATGGAAATTTAATAAATTTGTGTAGTTACAAAAATCCTCCAGGTTTCAATTTGTCTTTCTGTCCAGTTTTTCAATTTATAGAGGAGCTCACTGACATCAGTTTAATAGAAAGAAACATCCAGTGGAGCTATTTAAAAATAAACAGGAAATATGAGAGGAACATGAAAACTTTTGGATGCAATTCCCTATGTAAGCTAAGATACTTAGCTAAGATACTTTATTTGCTTTACTGTTGACTTAATATACAACTTGAGTTATAAATCATCCCTTCGCTTTTTTACCTAAAAAGCAAGTTAAGGATATATAAGTACAACAACAGCTGATGAAAATATACTATGAAGTTAGTTCAGAATGTTGTTTTTTCATCTATTTCAGTTGTGTTGTATATATTAAAATATTTATTGAAAATGCACACAGTTTGCATATTTGTTGAAGATATAGGTTACTTTTTCTGTTTGATTAAATGGCTATCATTATTTATATCTGATTAGTGCTCCACATTATACAAAACAATTTAACAAATGTGAAACTGATACTAACTCTATGAGGAAACAAATGCTCAATAAGTGTGCATGTGACATTGCCACAGTCCAGTGTTAAGTGAGAGGCATGGCTGAGACTCGAACCTAAACCTTCTGGCTTGAATCCATGGACTTACCCACTTTTCCAAGCTGCCCCTAATATCATAATGGCTTTAGTATTTTTTTCAAATAATGAATTAAGTCTTTCCTCCAGCAAAATGTTGTCTAATGGAATTCCCATAATCCCTTAGGGCATAAGCCATGGCAGTCTTTGACCTTACTTAATATTCTTATAGGATATATAATAATCATACATTTGGCATTGTATTTGAATAGGACTTTAGAGGTTACAAATTGTTGTTATAGAAGTTGACTCATTTATCTATAAGCAAATATATGGCTTAGTCATTTGCTACATTACATCACCCTAAACAAATTGAGGCAGGAAATTTCCCATTCTATTACTCAGGAGCTAAGGCTTTTCAAGGGCATCTACCACAGTCACAGTCAATTCTAACCTCTAAAATGCTTTAAAGTGACTTTATAAATTTAAGTTTTACTCACCCATGAAATCTGCATGTGTCGAATGAACAGTAAGACCAATGTATTTTGAGTTTCTACTATGTTCTGCAGCAAGTTCAGCACTGGCCATTTTGACCTGAAGAGACACTGGTCTGAGCCCAGGAAAGTCCAGCGATTAGTGGGGAAGAAAGACCTCTGATGGGAAGTTCTCTGCTCTGGAGCAGTGCTAGGACACAGGTGTACACCAATTCCCATGGGATTAGAAGGGGAATCTATCTCAGTAAGAGGATCTGCAAAACAAAGCTCATTGGAACTTTGAAGATTAAAAAAAAAAAGAAATGACCACCCTGAGAAGAGGACAGGACACATTTTCTAAGCAGACAGGAGGTGGTTGAAGGGTTGGAAACAGGGACCAGCCTTGTGGGTCAGGGAACAACAAGTAAGTAAACTAAGCTCAAGGACAATGTTTGATATGAGGAGAACTGCAGGGAGCTAAGGCTAGAAAGAAGGACATGGGCCAGATCAGGAAGCACGATGAAAACCATGCTTCTGAGGCACTGGAGAACCTCATGGGCAGACTTCATTTTACAAAGATCATTCTGGTGGCAGTATGATGGACTGATGGGAGGAGAGTATGAGTCAAGGCAAGGATGGCAAAACAGATATCAACTGCAGTGGTTACTGATGTGCTTAATGATCAGGAAGAGTGCAAAAATAAGAATGGAAAATTTAAGTGAGTAAAATATGTGGAATATGGAAATTAAGTGTTAGATTGTTGAGAGTAACAGAAGTTAAGGAGAGTACCCAGGTTTTTGGTTTGATTGATAAGATAATTGCTAGTGGCAACAAATTCAAAATTAAATTCAAAAGAGGAAGTGAGTTCATTGGGGTGAGGTATTGTAAAATGAGGATTAAACGTGAACACAGGGAGTGAATTCCTGATCCATGTGACATCATGCATGAACCTTGAAGATATCATGTTGAGTGAAGTCAGACAGACACAAAAGGACAAATTACATATGATCTCACTGCCATGGAGTAATTAGAATAAGCAAAGTCATAGAATCAGAAACTAGAATACAATTTACTAGGGGCCATGGCAAGGGTAGGGAAGGCAGAGTTAATGCTTAAATTGTACAGAGTTTCTGTTTGGGGTGATGGAATAGTTCTGGCAATGGATGGAGGTGATGGTAGTACAACATTGTGGTTATAATTAACACCAGTGAATGCTGTATTTCAATGTGATTAAAAGGGGAAAGTTGTAGATATGATGCTAGAACAAAAACTTTAGAAAACATAGGGATGTATAACACAAATAGTGAGCATGAATGGAAACCATGGACTCTTGTTAATAGTAGTTATAAAGATATTATTTCATCAGTTGTAACAAACGCACCACACTAATGCAAAATGCTAATAATAGGGTGGTATATGGGAACTCTGTATTTTATGCATGACTTTTCTGTAAACCCACAACTTCTCTAATGAAAAATAAAGTGAATGTTGGATTTAGCAAATTGTGGGCCATTGTTGACTTTACAATAATAGTTATACGTTTAAGATGCAAATTTTAGGTAATGAGGTAGAGCCAAGAGATAATTCAATTATCTTGAAAAACATGGATGAGAGAGGGTATAGAGGGAATTAAAATGTTGTCATGGGACATTCAATAGTAAGGCCTGTGGTCTATATGGGACACTAGTAATTTGAAAGTTTCTGTAGTATTTGGCATAGTGAATGAGTAGGAAATGCATTAGAAATTAATATACCATTAACAAATAAGTGAACCTATACTTAGGATGTAATATTGACTGGATTTCTTTAAAAACAAAGCAAAATTAAAACCTGGTTGGAGTATTATGGTGTTGGTGCACAGATTTTGATCTAGAATTAGAAGTCCATGATAAAAGGGTAAGTGAAATTTCTTAAATGTTCTTACACATTCATTATCCAGTCAATTAACCCACGGAAGAATAATAAATTATTCTTTCATACCAGTGAATAGTAATATTTAAATCCCAACCTTCTCATTTCTAATTGGCTAAGCAGTTGCACTATCATGTCATAGATGACTAAATAAAATAAAATACAAAATCAGGCAGATAAACAATATTCTAATAGATCACTGTATTTGTCCTATTTATCCTGTATAATTCAACCTCTTTATTTCTTCAGGGAACACGGCTTGTACATTTATTACTCTGCCTTTGCGGCATTGCCAAAACAAAGAGCTGCTTCTGTGTTTGATCGCTCTTTGATATATTTGGCCAATTTTTAGCAGAAAGGATGTGTTTTCTGAATTGAGCCATCAATATGCCAAGAGCTGATATGATAGGTGTTTTATCTTTAGCAGTTTTCAGGGAAAAGGAATTAACATCAATTTTTATCATGCAAATGGTGTGCTGATTAGCCAAGCAGACTTATGCTTTAAAACACTAAATTGCTGATCTGTTTACATAGCTTAATAAAATTAATTAAAAATGGTGACAATTACATTGTGAAAAAGACAACAGAGTAAAAAGAAATGTCCAAGAAACCTATCAGAATCATTTTTAGCATGTAATTACTGCTTTGTGTAAATCATTAAGCACTAAAAGGGCAAACTCTAAACTATTTAGGATTTGCCCTGATGGTGCTATTAAATTCTACAACATTACTATTTTTCTATGCTGTATGTTCTTCATGAGTTTACTCCTTATCATTTCTTTAACTGTATGAAAGCAGTAATGCTCTTTCTTATATTAAACAGTATTTAAAAAGCACCATGGGACATCAGTGGAGCTTGCACTATCTAGCAGAGAAGCCCAAGGGGCTGAGAAAATGTACCATCCATCTGTAATTTGACTCTTTCACACCCTGAAAGGACATCTCTAAGTTACCTTGAAATTTCAAATATGTGTGCACGAAGAATACCATTGATAAAAGAGAACATTTTTTCATGCAATATGGGATCTCACAGTTTTATTGAGTGGTTTGTGAATTGGGCAGCATCCTACCCAGAAAGTAGAGGGAGCGCCACCAAGCAGGTGGAAAGGGGAAGCTCCTCTAGGGCGAACCTTGAAGCAAAGGAGAAAATGTTCTGATTCGCCAACATTGTTTTGCTTTTACTTAGGGAGGTCTTACAAAGGCTGAGCAGGTGGTTGCTTAGGAACAGAGGAGTTAGCTGGAGTAGGAATGAGGAAGGCAGCTGGTAACAGCTGATCTGCTTCATTTAACTTGTTTTCAGGTTAAGCTGGGCATTTACAGGAGACAGAAACTGCCCTACATGCTTGGTTTTGCTGACCTGGGCTTAGCAGGGGCCAACTAGATTTTATTTATTGCCGACTTCCTATAATATGTCTTGTCTTAATTTAGATTTGAATTTTTAGTTTCTGTTTCTATATAGGGTTTTTATTTTTCAAAAGTACATTATTTGTTTATTAATCAAATTGATTCCTCATTTATGGCAAAATAAATTCTTTGTGGCTCACAGAGAACATCCATATCAGGGTCTATTTTTAGAAGGCTCTGAGAAAGGGCCAGAAGATACAAAAACAGCTGAAGATATTGGAGAAGGAAGGAGTAACTGATACATCAAAGTTTCTGAAGCAACCCGAGGAAAAAAGATGGCGTGAACTAAGGAGGGATTGGCCTTCCACCTGAGCAGGAACGCACGGCATCAAGCGAGATGACAAGGGACCCTGAAGTGAGATGACACGGAACACTGCAAGAGAAGCTGCCAATAACCTTCAGAGGTGAATCACCTCCCCAGAGCTTCATGTCTCCAGGAAGAGGACCCGGCCTGAGGCTGAGGGCTCTTCTTGGAGGGAAACCTGATTGGGGTAGCCTGAGCTGCTACTGTGAGGCCACTAACCTCCACAAGACCTCCCATCTTCCTGGTCTTTCCTCCTTGTCCTACTCTCTGCTAGAACCAATAAGTTGAAAGCTTTTCAGAAGTTTTCTGAACCTGAAGATGTCCTCATTCTATGTGCCCTACAGCATGATATGCCCTATAAATATCCTAAGCCTGTCACTGTGCTGTCCTCACCATTTAGAAAACTAGACTGCTGGCTGACTACAAATGGTTTATTTCCATCACACAAGACAGGAAAATTAACAATTAACATGCTCTCCCCAAGTCACCCCCAACACACAAAATATTGGAGTGAGTTGGACTTTTAGATTTTAGTTCAAAAATCTCATGAAAATATTATTTCTGTGTTTATGCAAACGTCTTCCTTCAATTATGCTCTGGAATCACAGGCTCCCGACAACATAAGGGGGTGAATGGCAGATGCCAAGACAAACCCCCTGGGCCTGGGTCTGGGGCAAGGGGGGTGTCTCTTCTCAGCACCTCCCGCACATCTCACCACGCTTTGGGTTATCCATTTCCAGCATCCTTTGCACTTTCTTTAATATTTACTCTTTTTTCCAATTTTTTTTCCTCTTTATTTTTTCCCACTTCCTCCTATTTGTAGTTTTCACAGAGGCTACTTTCTACCCGTCACTCTGGCCCTATGCACACGGGCACACGCACACACAGGCACACACACAGGCACACACGTGCGTTCATACTCACTGCAGTGGTCAGTTCTGTGAGTCAGCTTGCCCAGGTTACAGTCCCCAGTTATTCAACCAAACCACGGGGTATTGCTGGGAGGGAAATCTGTGGATGTGATTAAATTCCATCATCAGTTGACTCCAGGGGAGATTATTCACATGATGGGGTTCGGACTGATCCAAACCATTGAAAGCCCGTTTCAGACTTGCCTTGCCAGCACCCCACAGACACTTAAACCAATTTCTTGCACTATGTCTCCCTGTACATCTCCTTGTTTTATTTCCCTAGTTGAAATCGGACTGATACACCTTCATATTTCCTACCCCCAGCCCCCAGGGTGCGGTGGAGCCAAATAAGATGCTGCCAATTACCCGCTGGAACAAAGACAAATGATTTCACCTCTTTAAGCCTTTCTTCCACCTTCAAGGCTTGCAGAGAGAATTACATGGGTTATTGTATATACATTTCAAGCCAAAGAGGAGAACTGCTCTACAACTTCTGTTTTTTTTTTTCCTCTACCCTATTTTTCTTTTTCTTATTTACATTCTTCCTCTCCTAAATCACATACTTTCCAATATGTAAGTATACTTTTTGGTAAAATCTTTGGTAAATTTTTGGTAAAAATATCTCCAATATCTATAAATAATAAAATCTCTTTTAAATGGTATAGGGCCATTAATACTTGAAATAACTGAGATCATTAAAACTTTTAACCAGATGCTTCCATTTTTTTTAAGGTTTTAATTTATTAAGTGAAAGTTTTTCTTTTAAGGAATGCAATCTAAATAAGTAAATGGTCAGCGCGTTGCAGATCGATATGTAAGAAGTAGTCACTTTATATTCTTGAATCATTCAAAGCTTTCAAAGATTCCCATAAAATGCTAATCCAAGCATTCATATTTTATTATTTTGTTGTTCTTGCCTTGTTCAGAACAATAGAATTTGGTAATGAAAACCATGTTATTTATTTTCTTTTCCTGGAATCTCTTCAATCCTATCCTCAAGTTCATCTATGACCTTCTGCTACAATTGAGTCTCCTCTAGAGTTGGGTTCAATGCCTACACCCCAATGCCGTGGACGTGGCCTTATTTGGTCATTGAAGACGTGATCAGTTAAGATGAAGCCAAGATGACTGGGTGGCCCTGACCCAGCATGACTGGTGTCCTGGTAAGAGGGAGCCTTGGTCGCACAGACAGACACAGGGAGATGTCATGGGAGATGGGGGCAGAGATGAAGTGCGACATCTGCAAGCCAGTGAACACCAAGGAAAGCTGCACACTACCAGATGCCAGAAGAGTCAAGGAAGCATTCCTGCCTACAGGTTCCAGAGGCAGCCCGCCCTGCTGGCATGGTGACCAGCATCCACAACTGAGAGGACATACATTTCTGTTGTTTTCAGCCACCACGTTTGTGGCACCTTGTTCTGGCAGGCCTAGGAGACTGCACCCCACCTGGTCGAGAGCTTTACTACTAGGAAGTGTATGAGGAATGTTCTAGTGGCTGAGTTTTTAAGCTTAGTCTTCTCACCGTCCCAATTCTCTATCCACTATGACATCAAAGGAAATAAACTCATAAAACTAAAGCTTAATTGCAATTTACCTAAAATGTTTCAAAAGGAAATGAAAAATAGAAAATGCAGAAAATAAATATTTGAAATGAACATAATGAGTCAGCCATCAAAAGGAAAAAATGGTGCCTGGAGCTTGCTTTTTCTAGAAATTGATCCTTGGTGCATTCTGAAAAGTAGATTGTAGTTTATACCAATGGTTCCCAACTCTGCTGCACACTGACCCACGCAAAGGGCTTTGAGAGCTGCGCTGCCCAGGCTGCATCTCATACCAATTACATCAGAATCTCTGTGGAAGGAGTCAAAGAGAGGGGGCTCTGGAAAGGTACAGCCAAATTTGAAACTTTGTCTTCCACACTGATCTATTCTTCCCCTAAGTGCAGTTCCAGGCCCACCGGCCTTGACGTCTCAAGGAGACCCTGATGGACCTGGAAAACTTTGGGCTACTTCCCAGTTCTAAAGTCCTGCTTTACAACTTGGCTTGTTCCATCAAATGTTTTCCATGATTTCTTCATTATTTCCCACACCATGAGGATTAGGGACTCTGCATTCCTCAGAAATCTAGACACTATCTCAATACATCACTCTTGTCATATTTGTCCTCCATACTTCAAACTCTTTACTTTACCTGTCCATCATCTGTCTATCTAACTATTGAGCTGTCTCACTTTGTAAGGTGGAAGCTATGTGTTTGCAGGGATGGCAAGTTAATCAGTCCCAGATTCTGCCCTTGGAGAGAGTACCTAGACACGGACTAGACCAGGAGGAATGGCAAGCCCTTAATTATCATCCAACGTTAAATGGTGTTTCTATATAAATAAGCCTGTCATGGAAGAAAGGAAGTTGGCAGATTAGAGAAGGTCTGTAGGAGAGCATGTCACCTGTTTTGTAACTAATTAGGTCTTAGTCATATCTAAATACTTGACCCTACCTTTTGTAATAAATTAATCCCTTTTCTTTCTCCCTCTCCCAAAAGAAGTTTATAACTGAAATTAATTCATAGTCAAGCAAAATTCATTCCTCTTCTTCCTTGCACACATGTCTTTTCTCATGCTAGGAGGTGAGATTTGAGCAGGATGTGGAAGCACAGGCATCTTTGTGTTTAATTTACCACTCAACAGTTTTCACTTTGCACCGGCCACCCCCCACCCCCCCACCCCCAGCCTAGAGATGCCTAATGCTTTCTTTTTAAAGCAATGCAGAAGCTAATTGCTGACTACTCCTGTTAACAATGCCAAACAAGTTTAGAAACCAAACCCAACTGGCTTTTACTACCATTTTTCCACTTCTCATAATGAATGCATAGAGATAATAGAATAAACATTTTGAAAAGCAAAATGCCATGTATTTTTGCTAATAGCTCTTTTCTAAGTTTAATAAAAGTATTTTTCTATATGCTATCAATATTATTTCATACTGACACATGCTCAGTGAAGTGAAAAAGAAGGCAAAGATGACTGGAGTTCAGGGAAGATTTGTCAAGGATGCCTCAAGGGGGTTGCTGCTATATCATCTGGACTACTCCAAATTCCTATTCCTGTGGAAAGAATAGGAACTGGTATACGCTAGTTAAGAGTTTTCTAACCCAAAAGGTCCCCTGGAGTAACTACCAAGTAAACCAAAAGTGCAATCCTCCTCATCAGGCTTCCTTCTCACTCTGATTTTTGCCATTAATCATCTGTTCATGACGTCTACATATTACTGTTTACCTAGACTAGTTTGCTGAGCAACTAAACAGCTCACGGCATAACCAAGCGGGTGTCGATGGTTAAATCTACTGGAGGAACATCACATTCTCTCTCCTCCCATCAAGGTTGAAAGTGTTAAATGACCCCAGCACTGCTGCAACTAGTTCCCCTGCCATCCAGCCCCAGGAGATCCTCCAGGAGGCCAAAGCTTTACATATTCTTAGAATGCGTTAATCCCAAGAGGTTTTTTGGTTTTGTTTCCCTTCCTTTTATTCTTGCATTTTTTCCAAGCCTCAATCCAGGACCATTTTAATAATTTTATGTGGCCACTACGTTTATGATTATTGGACCATTTCAATTCAATAGTCCCCAAAAGTCATTATTATCAATCATATTGTGTTTTCATATCCATTAATATCAAACAGGTCAATTAAACACCAGAACAATATTGACTTATAGACAGCTATAATGTTCTTGTTATCAAGCTGTTCGATTTTTCTTTCGGCAATGTAGTAGTCACCTGTAAAGCCACCTGTGCATGGAGACATCTCTGGGCACACATAGTTGTGTTTATAGGTGTTCACGTGGCAGGAGCTGCTATAGAATTTTCTGGAACTGGTGATTTTTAATTCAGTGAGATGCTCCCTGGGCTGGTCCTTCTGGTCTTATGTCTGAGTCTAAAATCTACCTCTCAACAATATTGGAATCAAAGGACAGTGCTGCTTTTGGTCTATTTTGCAATGAACGCAAGTGACTTACTATTTTAGCACTGAAGAATTGTAGGCACTTGAGGCCATGGCAGGCTCCTTCTGCAGAAGAGAACATGTCAGCTCCTGCAGGCAAGCGGAGGACCCCTGCCCAAGGCCTCCTGCTCCCTGGGAGACAATGGCAGTGGCCTTCTCAGGGTCTCACTCATCAAATTATTTGCAGCAACCATCACACAAGGAGTCAAAGTGTTGAGGAAAAAGTTGGTGGATTCTGAAGTTTAGGAAATGAACTGTATTTTTTAAAGCACACATTATGTTCTTGCTTTGGAAATTTTGGACAGATGTAGCTCACCTTGTAACACGTATGCATTTATTTCAGGACATAAGAAGCATCTTTTCTAAGGAAAAGACCAGCAAGGGTTCCCTTTCTCCTGTGGGATCAGTTCTTGGCAACTTCCTTTTCATCCAAGCTACCATACAAACTAGAAGAGTTTAAAGCCTCTTCCTCATTGCTTCTAACCTACCTCACTAAATAGAGATTTCATGGCTTTCTTTCTGATATGTGATGCTAATTACTTTTCATTTCTATAACATTTTATTTAAGTGTGTCACCAGAATGAGATGTTAGCTGAAACGACATTCACTGGAGATACTTAGATCTCTCTTTTGATTCCAGATTTAAAAAGTCTGAGTAGGTGATTGAGTCCTTTCTCTTCTTTTCATTTCAGTTTTCAAATTCCATCTTTTAGTCTACTCCCCTAATCAGCCTTCAGTTTCTCTAATCAGGCCGTCCCTTTTATTGAGAGCATTAAACATATTACAAATTCTTTTTCTAACCACATCTAGCAGCAGTCTAATCAATACCGTTCTGGCAGCTGTTTTACTTCCAAAAGGAACAGTATTTAGTGCAGGCATTTTAGAAGGCAGATTCCCTGAACTCTTTCAACATGCTTGCAATATCCTATCTGACTGCTTTAGCCAAAATGAGCCTTGTATATCTGTAATTATTCCTCTCTCTGAGGCTTAAATCACTGCGAAAATATCTCAGAATTTTTCTTGGTGAATTTATAATAACAGTTCTCACAATACTTTTCACAGGGCAACAGCTTTATTCCTTATAAACAAGTCCTGGAAAGAGAAATCCTTCAGAAGAATGCTTTCTTTTCCTTCGTAGCTTTTGAAGACCTGTATAAAGCTCCATTTTAACCTTCGATTTCTTTTCTCCTTTGGAATTGAATACAGGGAGAATAAAGAACCAGCCCTTTCCATCCTTCCACAAGTTTCCTTCACTTTTTCTATTCTTCCTCTGGGGTCTCCAGACACTACAGAGTTTCAGTACTTTGGCTTACTTTTGAAGCCCTTCAGCTATGGGCCACCATTTCTCCCTGGCGTTGACCCTCCCCAAGTACCTAGCTCCAAGCGGACACACATGGATCCATTCTGACAGGTCTTAATCTTAGGATCTCCAATTTCTCCACATTCCTATTTAATCTTGGGATCTCCAATATCTCCACATTTCTGAATAATAGTACTTTGATGTATTAGTGGGAAGCCACTTGAGCCCCA
>PVIY010013443.1:23309-59263 GCA_004026745.1 Myrmecophaga tridactyla
GGGGTGCACAGGTGTGGGGTGGAGGGTGCACAGGTGTGGGGGCAGAGGATGCACAGGTGAGGGGCTAGAGGATGCACAGGTGTGGGGCAGAGGATGCAGAGGTGTGTGGGCAGAGGATGCACAGGTGTGGGGGTGGAGGGTACACAGGTATGGGGCAGAGGATGCACAGGTTTGTGAGAGGATGCCCAGGTCCATGAAGAAGTGTGAC
This sequence comes from Myrmecophaga tridactyla, assembly GCA_004026745.1. Taxonomy (NCBI): domain Eukaryota; kingdom Metazoa; phylum Chordata; class Mammalia; order Pilosa; family Myrmecophagidae; genus Myrmecophaga; species Myrmecophaga tridactyla. The sequence continues at coordinate 23,518 of PVIY010013443.1, forward strand.
CCTTTTATAGCTAATAGAACCCTGAGGCATTTTCCTAGGTAGAAAGCCACACAATTGATACCAGAAAAATCAGTGGGTTCTCTACCCAACGCCCTCAAATGTCCAATTCCCAAGATACCCAGGTTTCAAAGAGAGAAAGAATTTATTGCTAGGCTCAAAGCAGGAGATCAGATAGCCTGTTGGCTTAAAAATCTGTCTTCCCACACTGCAGTAATTCTGATACTTTTATAGTATCAAAAGACAGGCAGGTTTTAGGATAATGAGCACAATGGCTCCAGATACTGTAATTAGAGGTGATCTAATTATTGAGCTTGTGCAGATTGATTGTGCATGCTTAGTCATAGAACATATTCAAGAAAATGGCGGACTTAATATGATGATGGGTATGACTTTTTGTATTATAACGAGGTGTAGGTGACTTAATAGGTTAAAGTCTAAGCTACTGTCCTTGTCAGGTGGAACCTATTTCGTTAGACCCAGCTTCAGTTATTAAGACAACTTCGGAATTGGGGTGGGTTAGTTTTGGGCTGACCCAGGGCCCTTCATTACTAAGCATTAGGGGCTATCTTTAGTGATCATAAGACTCCAAAGTCAAAAATACAGATAAAGTATGCACAAGTGAGGTTCAGACAAGGTTTTTACAATCACAAGGGCACGTGCTATAGACTACACAGTCATTACCAGAGATCAAGCAGCTGGATTACAATTCAAAGATTTCACATATTTCCTTCTGTCTACTCACTATACCAGAAAGTAAAAAGGAATATCCATATAATGATTCAGTAATCGTAATCATTCCTTAAGTCCTACCTTCTCAGTTTCACAATCTCCACTCAGGATGACAGAAATTCTAAAATAGCTGAATTTCTTTAACATATCATGCTTCAATTTCTCACGTGAACTTCCGGTTTACCAGAGCTGGCTGTACCCTTTATCTCTCCCTGGACACTGAATGGGAGCCAGCGAACATTTGCTTCCCCCCTTTTCACAGCAAACCTCTGGTGCCAGGTGACCTTCAGCATCTCCCATTGCTTAACCATCACGGTCGGTGCCCAGGTTATAAAGTGCAGACCCCCTTCTTGGGGCGATTAAGCCCTTCAAGAAGCTTCATCCCCAGGGACAGCAAATTTGGTTGAAACTGTCGAGTTGCTCATTTTCATCTGTGTGTGTGTGTGCACACACACATGCATGCACAATCATGAGCTTGCACTTATTTGCTTGTGTGCATGTTCCTTGTGTGCATTTAAAGAACTTTAGAGGTTAAAGGTTCACTGTCCCCAAATTATGTGCCAGGTCCTCAGCCTGATATTCTAAGGCCCTTTGCACAGTGACCCAGTTTTCCTTTGGAGACTTACCCCACTCTGTTGAGATGTTAATTGTCAAGACTTTTCTGCACTTGATGTCTTCCTCTCTTCAACATCCTCCTCCTTACAATAGGCACATACCAATGTCACCTGCTCCAATTCTGTCACTTGCTTTAAGGCTCCGTTTCAATGTCACTCTTTTCTATGAAGTTTTCTTGGTGTTGTTTTGTTTTGCTTCCAACATGCACCTATCCCACCTAGAACTTTTGAAACTTAATATAATTTCAATTTCTCTTATGACCAGTATGCTGTTTTTGTATTTCACGGACGTGTCTTTGTATTTTATGCTTATCAGAACAAAGCTCCTTAAAAGTGGTTCTTCCTCTTTTCCTTTGTAGCCTTCAGCAACCATTCTGGTGGTTTTCACATTACAGCTACTTCATGAGTATTTTTTTGAATTGAAGTGTGCTATTCACAAAGACTACAGGTGCTTGCCCAGAGTATTTTGCCATGTATTTTTAAGTTGTTATTAGCCAGAGGGACTTTTCTTATTCATTTGGGTTGAAAGATTACTCTACAGTCCCATTTCTGTCTTGATGTGGTGTGCCCTTGGGAGCCAAGCCTTTGTATACAGGAGAGATGCTGATTTATGACAATCTCACCCTGGATGATGTTGGGGCCAAGAGGAAGGTGATGGGAATGGGAGAGTACAAAAGAAGATGAAATGGCAGAGGGGAGAAAGGAGCCTCTTGACAGATATTCTGCTTGTTCAGAATGCAGAAAATCACCTATTTGAGCAGCATCACTGCAGAACGCTCTGGGGACATCTTTATTTACATGTTTTCTTCAAGCCGCTGCTCATCCATTTCTCTTAATACCTCCTAGAGCCCCAGCTTGTTGACTCTCAAAGCAAAGGGTCAGATTTATTTTTATGCACTTTTGCCTTTCAAATTCATATCATAGACTTCCTTTTCAGGGTCTTGGGGTATTAGCCATTTATATTCAAAACGTCTTCTAAGACTATAGATCCCTCTGGCCCTGTCTGGCTGATGCGTTCTGAAATTCCTTTGTGATATAGTATTTCTTCTGCTATTCTCTGCCAAAGAGATTTCCAACTGGCCTCCAGGATCATGTTTTCCCTTTCACATACTTTTATAGTTCTGGTTACAACTCTGTTTGCTGAGTAATAGCTGTCTTCTGCTGTCACCAGAGAACATCCGCCATTATCAACTCTGAATGACCTTTATCAGGAAAATGATACCCATGCTCTTAAAAACATCAGCAACATTACATACAAATGAAAAGATGTACTTAGCATCAGAGCTATTTCTACATTTTACCACCAACAAGAAAATTGAGTTAAAAAATTAACTACATTTCAAAATGAAAACAAATAACAAATTAAAATGTTTTTGCAGTCTCTATTCCTATATCATTTAACAATTAATTTAATGCTAGAGTATCTAGATTAATGACGGATTAGTAGAGTTCACCTGACAATATTGCTATTAATTCTGGGGTAAGGGTTCTTCTTTCACTGAATGCACACTAAATTTTTCTGATATTCATTAAGATTTCATTAGAGAACAAATTCTCTGGGGAATGGAAAGACTGATGCCAATGGCTTCGATGGTTTGTGAATTGCATGTTTGATTTCAAAGAGTCAGACATTTATTTTCAAATGTCCATTATTCACATACCAAGTCCACATGAATCTAACTATTGGTGTTACAGTGTAGCCTGTGTAAAATTCTAAGTTGTCAAATGACAAATAAAATCACTGATTTAACATGATGTTGAATGTGAAGCGATTTTGAAACCTTGACAAAGTGCTATATGGTTAAATAAGTTATTACACGCATACTTTTTTGTAGACTTGGGTAATTTTTCTTGATAGCTAAAATATGCAATGACCAAACTAACATAAAGCGCTTCAGAAAAATAAATCCACTCTGGTTTTAAACAGTCTTACATTGAGAGTGACTCCATTCAAATTAACACAGCTCTGCATTGCCATGAAGTTTCTTGTGCTGCAGACATAATGCAGGTACATTGGTTGGAGAGTGACTATGTATATAGGAGACAGGCTTTCTGTCTATCGGTTAATAAGGTGATCAAGTAAAATTCTTTTAAAATGTAGATTAGAGGGTATAAAATGACTTCTTATTGATATGTGTTTTTTTTTTCTTTTGCATTATTGTAATATGAACTTCTACTGCTTAATGTATATTTTTAAGTGTTTCTGGTTTTATTTTGATGATTATAAAAAGTGACCAGAAGAGCAAATCTATGTATTTCATGATGTTAGGTGAATTTCTGCAATATAATAAATGATGCAATCACTCTGATAATTCCAGAAAGAAATCAGAAGACAGAGATGCACTCCAAGGGTTGAGTATTCTACTGAGTCCCATGTGAAATGGAAGGTGCGCTTGTAGGAATTCTGAGATATTCTCAGAAAATGAATCTCAACAAGATTTTGACTTCCTTCCTCCCCTATCCATAACCTATTTTTAATCCTAGGATGTCCTGGCAATTCTCAAACAGGGACCACCTCCTAAAGTAGATACTTACTTTCTGCTGTGTCTCTAATACTGTCATACCTGACCAGGTAGGCCTTTGCCTGTGTCCTGGGCTCTGGAAAGTGACCACAGTTATGAAGCATGCATGCTTGTTTCTTCCTAAGAATTCCTCCAAATTTTGGCATTTTGGAAAATGAGAAATGACGAAGGGCAGCCCTACCCTCCAATATCCCAAGGTAACACATCGGCATACTCTTCCTCAATGATTCCCATGTTTGGTGGAACCCTGTTTTCACTCTCTTCTTGGGATCTTCCTCATAAATGAACTTCTCTCTATTACAACAGCCTGAATGAAACCATCTCTTTAGTAATCTGGAGCTCTTTGTCCTCTCAGTTTCGATGGCATGACTCGGATAGCGTCTGAGCTCATCTTTGGATACTCTTTTCCTCCAGCCAGGTAGCGAGACTTCGGTAGCGAGACTTCTTGGAGCCTTCATGAATGGTGGTCTGGGGACTCAGTGGTACATGGTAAGGAGTTGATTCTGGTTCCTTTGAACTCACTTTGTTACTGATGTAACCTTTCACTCTTTGGTGACCTCTGTAAATGAATTGGGTTTATAGGGATTTTGTCTCAGTTGAGTGAAAGACAACAGAGACTCCGGTTTATGTCTTCTCTATTAGTCTATTTTGCATATTTTGAGCTAAAGTCAATTCAGAATTCACCCACACTGGGAAGAAAATAGCTATTTTCTATCAATCAGTGGAGTTTGTATTTGTGGATTTATGCTTGACTAATGGATGACTTTTGGATTGAAGCCATAAGCCTTTTCTCTGTGTGTATCTGTATGCCTTTATTACATATTCTTATTTTCATAGCCGTATAGTTATTTGCTTCAATTTAATGAGAATATGTTCTTCCTATTATCAGGACATAATTGCCCAAAGACACATATTAAGAATAATGTTCAGTTAATCAGATATGACCGGATACTTTTAAAGGACTAAAACTGACATTATGCAGCCAATGCTTACAAAACCGTCATAGGAAAATCGGTCCAGTACTTCGTTTCAGATACCTGGCCTTACAGGTAAGTAAGGAAGGTCACTTCCCAGTAGTCCCAGAAATCTTAGGATGCTTTGGGAATCTCAAGAAGAGAGGAATTTACTCAAATTTCTGGAGGTGAATTCTTTCTTTGGCTTCTTAGCCTCAAGATTGTTTCAAAATTCCAATCCTTATACGTTGGAATTGTATGAGACTCATTATACAAACATTCTGAAGATAAACATAAGAACTTTGAGCCCTGTGCTTCTGGAAAACAATGATAGCTAAGAGATGCCACCCACCCATTCATTCTGGATCATGGCTAACCACAAAGAACTGCTTTCTCCTTGCATAATCTGAGACGAATCCAGGCTTTACCCTTCCTCAATGACTCTTATTTCATAAAACCCCATGTTTTCTCCCTCTGCTTTGAGAAGTTCTTCCTCTTATTGCAATAGCCTAAGTAAAATAATCTCCCAAAATGTACAAGTGCATTTTGTCTTGTACATAGCATAGTATCATTACAGATGCTTCATTTGGACAAGACAGTTTTTGGTTTCCTTACATAATTTTATAACTGTCTATCAAAAATTGGTCTGAAAATTAATGAATAATGTACCTTGCAACATAATAATTTATTTTTATATTACATACTATTTAAACATGGGGGAAAGAAAACTTTAATAAAAAGTTGTCAAATATCAAAAGAGGTTGGTATTAAATCATATTTTGCCAGTGCAGGGACAAATAGTAACAGAAAACAGCTACAGAGTATTAAAAGTTGTAGGAAAGGTAAAAAAACAAAAAACAAAAATTGCTTTTCCAGCTGGAGAAATATCACAAGTGAGTAAAGGTGCTTTGCTGAGTCTCTTTCCATGACATTTTATAGATTATCAGACAGGTTTTGACTCCCTTTTTTAAGAATATGGTCACAGTTTTGGGAGGATATTTTCTAACTCATTTAAGGAGATTAAGTCCAAATCTGCTGGAAAATAATAGGTGGGAATCAGAATATCAAAGGGAAAGGTGAACGGATCTAGAGTCTGAACAAGGCCATCCAGTGGTGTCACACCCATTTTGCAGATTTAGAATTTAGTCTCAAATCTATCTCCAGTTAACTGTGAGAGAAACTCGGGCGAGGGGAGAGATTGTGGGGGGTAAATTCATATCTCTCTTTTTCTCCCTCTTAGTTGGGGAACTTCCCTGATTCTAAAGCACAATGCTTCTTTGCAATTTCCCAGGCATGCTTCTATGTCTTCACTAGTGAACACCTGAATTATAATAATAAACACTTGGCTTGCCTTTTTACTCCCACCCAAATCAGATTCACTATATTATTATAACGTTGCTTTTTTTTTGTATGCTGTATAGTGGGGGTCACATGTCATTTTTTTTCTATGTGATTATCCCATTATTGCAACATCATTTGTCGATTTTTGGGGGGAGGGTCGAGGAAAATATTGCTTATTAAAATATCATTTTCCTATAGATGCTTGTAAACTATTAGGGATTTTTAATTAGCAGAGTATCCTAATTACTTTATGTGATACTTAAGTAAATTTAAGTAATTTTGCCCTAGCTTGAATTCTAGATTTTATTACTTTTTAATCTTACTTCTCTTCCAAATGCAATTTTTCTCCAAATAGCCAGAATTCATGGAGCCAATTCAAATCTGACCCATGATCCACGGGCAAACTTAGATTGGACAGAGAGGACACAGACAACAGACATAAATTGGACTGCACCAAGCAAACTCTGAGATTTGGGTCTCTATTCATAGTTATTATATTATATATAATATTATACATTATTATATATATAATATATATTATATACATGTGATCCAGTTAGTGTCTTGATAATGTGAACAAACCTAAATTAGCTTCTATGAATCTTTTCCCAATATGAACTTGCATGCCTTTTATCCTCCCAATTATTACTATTGCCATTTATTATCTTAGAAATCAGGGTTTTTTTCGCTATATTGTGTCTGTCTTAATCTCTTCAACACTTTGGTTTGCAGAATTATTTATATAGTATTCCCTATTTTGTTAAAGAAGGGGGGTGGTAAAACAACTATTTGGCTTTGGTTATAGTTACAAAAAGAAATACTATAAGGACAAATAAAAAAATGGTAAAAACTGTTACCTACAAGCAGAAGTAGGAAAGAGACTGGAGAGGATAGAGAGGGAAGCAACAGTGGTGAATGTATCTTATTCTACTCTTCGAACTTTAAACAATGTAAATGATTTACTCTTGCAAAATTAAATTACATTAAAAAGAAAGAAAAGCAATATTTAAGAGTAGAAAACAAACCTTACAAATGAATGTAGAGGTTGGTGAGGTGAGCATCCTTCGAAAGGAACAGTTTTGAATGGTGTTGAGAAACCAAGGCTTTATTTCCACAGTGAAACATAAGAGAAGATAAATAGGACTACAGAGAAATCTTAAACTTAATTTTAAATTCAGACTTCTTTCTGTGGCCAATTCTTAACAATAATGGTGCTAGTATTTTGAAGCAATTTTATACGTCTATCTGAGGTTAAGGCAATTAAATAATTATGCTAAGATTTGTTAAAGATACAGGTTTTTTCTGTGTGTACAGGTAAAAAGAAACCAGGATAAAAAGACAAAGACAGTAAGTAAAAATCCTAGAATGCTATATTTCCATTGGAAGTATTTTTTCTGAACTCATGATATCTTTTATTTACAAAAAGATGCACAGCTTAACTCTGTCCTCTGAAAAGCTCTAGGAGCAAGGCCAATGCCAAGAGAAATGAGTGTACCTAATACACCAAAAATGGTCTTTACCACTGAAAAAAAACAGGAACCCTCAGAGAAATGGTGGATCTCAGAACTGGAGTGGAAGACACACTCAACCACCCAGAGACAATGATTTTGGTACAGAAAGTAGAACCACCATCCAAGATCAAATGGTATTGCCGAAAGGGAACAGATACCAGCAAGGTAAGTCTTCCTTTACCAAAATTGTAAAACATAAGTAACAAAAGAGGAATAAATGCAATTTGTTGAGAGGCATTGTACACATACAAGCCCATAATGACATTCTTTTATTTAGATAAGAAGGGAAGAGAAACCCAGCAGTGGTAAAACATTTTGGACATCATTGGACATAATTAGCATATCACATCTTCCTCTGAAAATCGGCATTTGTAAAGGGTGAATTAAGCCCTTTGTGTACAAGCTGAATTTTATTATCTCAAGTATATATAGTTTATTTGAAAACATTCTTTTCAGAAGAATTCTGATTACCACATGTGAAGGGAGTGATGCAATCAGGAAACAACAATTTTGAAATACTTAATAAACAATTGGGTCCTCTCAAGCTCGTCAGTCATTAAATGAAAAGATGAAACTGGAATTTACAGGAAAGGTATCCACCTGTCACCCCTTGAATGCACTGAACCATCTGAGCACCATGGAACACGGACGATATCCGAATGTAATTTAGAATGAAACACACACCATCACCTCTGAAGTCTTCTAGACAAAATGCTGAACTTGAATCTTATCAAACGTTAATTTATAAGTAAAGTAGAAATAGCAGAACAAGTTATACGATGCCACAAGGAAGTCAACTGACAATTCAGAATGTTTATATCTTACAGACAAAAATATATATTGTAATTGGGAGGAAAAACTGCTGTCAAATAAATGACATTGAAGAGACATAATGAATAAAAGAATGTTGGAGACCTTGGAGCCTGATTCAGTAAATGAACTCTACAAGAGACTGTTTTCTAGCTAGGGAAACTTTATTGTGAATTTGGTATTACATGTTTGAAGGAATTAGAATTAATTATATTAAGGATGATAATTTTATTGTGTTTTACTATGTTAAGTATGCTATTTGCATTGACTCTGATGACGTATTTTTTATGATGTCATATTTTTAAAAGACATATCTTAACATACACAAAATGGCATTAAAATGCTTCAGAAAAGAAAATTTTTAAAATAACAGAAAATGATGTAGCAACGTTTGGCAAAATCTTGAAAATTTTTGCATCTGAGTGATGGATATATGGAATTTCATTATGCTACTTTTGCTACTTTTTTGTATGCTTGAACATTTTCATAATATATATATTTTTAAAGCTGGTGGCCTTGCTCAGATTAACTCTTCCACAAATACATCCATCATATGTTAGAGAAGCTAACATTCAATATAACGAACCAAGCGTTTTCATCCATCCTAATGGCTTAAATGGCTAGTGATTTTACCAGGCATGTTAACACATTGACACCCTCATTTGGATGCTGCCAAAGCATCTCACAATCAATAAGATAAACACTGGGCTAAGGTGCCCTCGCTGACCTCCAGCATCATCTTTTTCTCCATTTCCCTGCAGTAAGTCATGCACCACAATCAATCAGCTGCACAAGTCAGAAACCCAGTTGTCATTAGCATCTTCCTTTCGTGCATTTCCTACAGCCAATCTATCATCAAATTCTGCTTATTTTTTATCAGTAAATATTTTATAAATCTACTCGCTTCTTAGACTTTTCTCTCATTTTCCCACATCCATTCTTGATCCATTCTTGATTCATTATAAACTCTTTTTTTATAAGCAGCCCAAATAATCTCAACAATTTCAATAAATCTGCAATTTTTTCCTTTTTCTGAGATCACACAGTAAAACCCTTCATGTGGCTTAAAGGAGTGTCCATCCCTATTCTCTGCCTTTCCCTCCAGCCTCTCCGGAACTGCTCCTAGCTTGTAACCTGTGCTCTGGACACCATCAACCTTTCAGTTCCTTCAATTGCTTCTTCCCACCACAGGGCTTTTGCAAATTTTCCTCCTGTGTCTTGAAAATGCCACACACAGCCTTCCTATTGTTGAGATAAGTCTTATACATCATTCAGATCTCAGCTCTCTTCATTTTCTCAGTGAAGCATTTTCCAATTCCCTGGATGAGGTCAGAGGTGCCATGGCCCATTCTTATAGCACTGGGTCCATCCTTCACAGCACTTCACACTGTTTCATTTTCACTTTTATTTAAATGATTTTTAAAATGTTATCCCTTTTTCTAAATTGTAAACTCCAGGAGGGCAGGGGTTGCCATTTCCTTCTGCCCACTATTGCATTGGCTGTGCTGACACAGGCTTGGTCACATGGCACCGACTGAATGTGTATGTCTTTAATAAATGAATGTATTCACAAATTAATGCGTCTCAAAGCAATAAAATAAATAAATAGACTGTCTCCTCTGGGAGAAACTGCTGAAAATGTTCTTTTGACATTGTTTTGGAAGCGTTAAGATCCAAAGCTACTGGGCAAAGTTGTGTAGAAAGCATAATTTATTTTCACATCTTCAGCTTCCATTTTCAAATATTTATTTCAGCTCCCTAGCCTAACATCTCTTTAGGTCTTCATTGCCCAGTGAGAGCAATTTTATTTATTGTCTCTTCAAGGAAAAAAAAAACATTCACAACAACATATAATGTCTGTGTAATGACTGAAAATTTCTCCATATTCAGCAAATATTTTTGTTCCTTTTGAGTCAAAAATTGGTAAAAGGTGTTCAATGACAAAGAAGAATAAAAAATCATCCTGTCCTAGTGAAGTTGTAATTTGTTATTTTTGTCAGGAGTATTTTTTTTTATTAGTAGAGAACAATGCCATAAACCAAAGAAATGATCATTTATCATATCTATAATGGTAGAGTGTCAAATATGAATCAAGTTAGTTGGGAATTATTTTGGTGATAACAAAGAAAACTTTTCTTTTAACCATTAACTTGTTTGAAAACTTCTCATCAGTTCATTTAGTCCAGAAGGAGCTAAACAGAAGCCGAATCAGCAAACAGGGAATCTGTGCTTTGATGACTTTGGTTCATGAAGTTCTGAGATTCAAGCCTGGTTCCCCTTCAGCATCTCCTCAAGCCTCCAGCTTGGTGAGGCCTTAGCTGAACCCAGAGAATGTTCTTCTCATTCTAGCTCAGTGAGAAGAGCTATGTCCCTTATGAGAAGAGCCACTTTGGGACTGGGGAGACAAAGTCCTTTAGCAGGACACATGTCCAAGGGTTCAAAAATATGTTGGAGAAAACTCATTTCCAGGAGGCGTTCATGCTTTGTCTTCCTCTCCTCACCAGGAGCCTTCACAAGACCAGAGTGAGGGCCTCCACAGATCTGAGCATGCTGGGACTCAACCCACCCTGCCCATGAGCCCTGCTGCCCTCAACACCCCGCAGTCTGTAGAAACCCTTGTGATGGTTAACAAGAGTGACATCCTGAGTTGCCTTAAGAATGGTTGATAAGCTTGCTTCCCCATGAAGCAGAAATTCTATGTGCTGGGAGACCAGCCACAGAGAAGATGATTATAGTTGTGGCTTCTCATTTTTTAAATTTGTTGCTGTGGTTAGTTATTTTAAACACTTTAATGAATATGTTTGGGGGGTTCTGTGCCCCAAGGCTTTTCAAACCATGGGGCAAAATTTAAAACATCCAGTAAATAAATAAGTAGTATGACAGAATAGCCAAGATTTGAATGCTGCCATAAAATAAACATCTATTCAACAATATACATATTCAGTGATGAAAGAGTCGAAGTAAAAAAAGAAAATAAAATAAAGTAAAAATACAGTAAGACTTTTCCTTTTGGACTGGAAGCAGATGGATTAAAAACTTGTATTTTCAAAGTCATGTCATTGAGATGTCTCTTGTAAAATGCTGTGTCTCTGCATAATTTCTAAGAAAATAGTAGAGAGAGAGAGAGAGAAGTTAAGGCTTTGGAAATGAAATTTTCAAATACGCTAGAAAATACAATTTTATAGAAAAGCTGAACTGTTCATCACCATATATTGACATTGGTATCCTCTAAGTCACGTGGCCATTTAATGCAAGAACTCTCATGTATGGAGATATTTATCTCTTTGAAGAATGGTATTTTGGTGAAAACAATCCCATTGATGTTACTATATTCTTTTGAATTTGTATTGAAGACTAAGTCTATAAATCATAAGGTTAACCAGCACCCGAGCCCCAGAAGCTTCTCCCATGAGGCTTTCTCAACTCACTGCCCAGACCCTCAGCACCCGCCATAAGTAACCACTGTTCTAGGTTCTAACATCACAGAATAGTTTCACCTGCATTTGAACCTTATCAAAATAGACTCAAATAGTGTGTACTCTTTTGTGTCTTGCTTTTTCCTTCAACATTATTGCAGCACCCAGAGACCCAAACTGAAAACCCCACAAATGCTAATCATCAGGAGACTGGAGAAATATATGCTGCATACCTACCATTTGACTTTATTTTTCTTCAGCAAATATAGTATAGCATGACCTAAAGAATATAGAATTGTAAGAGGTTTCTCTTTTAAGGAGCCAGGAAAAAGTTTTGTATTATATAGGTGTTTTGTAACGACATTGTTATTTTTGGCAATAGTAAACTGTATCAATTTTTTTTTCTTTTTTAGCGGGTCCTGCTGTTTGGCAGGCCCCGAAGGGACCATGCCTTGCTCAGATGCTGTTCTATGCAGGGAAGCTACTACCCAGGCCTGGCTGCTCACTTCAAACACTGGCATCTTGGGTGCACCTGTTAGCGAGAATCCACCATGTCTCAGAGATTATTCATAACAATCAGCGGGGCCACTGGACCAAGGGGAGGTTGGTTTGGCTTAGGATGATACTGATAAGAAGAGCATGACTGGGGATGAGAGAGTCTGCCCTAAAGAATGCGAACATGCAGAGTTCGAGCTAGATTTGGCTTCAAGCATACATGGGATTGTGTTTGTGTGCATATGTTCATACACTGAAAACCTATTAAAACACGGGATGGTGTATGGTGCATATTCATCTCCAATCCCTCCCCATTAGAAATGGGTTAAATCCTTAGCTTGGCAAAACCAAGAGAAATTCCATTCTGGATTCTCTTCTTTTGCTATTGTTCAAGTTAGCTGTTGTGAATTGTTTTTTGTCTTGGTCTGGTATGGTGTTTAAGTGGGACACTGGAGCCAGATTTCCTCTGTTCAAATCTGGCTCCACTGGTTTTGAACTGCATGACTTCAGGCTTACCTTTCTTTTTTCAGTAATCTGTAATATTGGAATGGCTGTGCCTAGTTTGTGGGGCTAACAACTTTGAATTAATGCTGGCAAAACACTTGGAAAGGTAACTGGTGCATATTAGCAATCGACATCGTGTTGACTTGAATAAAACCCAAGCTTCACAGAGTTCTTAGAGATTTCACTCTCGTGCTTCAAATGTTCTAAGTTCAAAATTTTTAAAAAATGTTTTGCTGTGTTCCACATATCCATAGCTTTAGCTATTGTCCTTTTTCACAGAGATATTCATGAAGTTGGATCTCTTGTCAGGATATTATATAGAATGGCTATGATTAATTATTTATTACCAGGAATCTATTTGGATGATTTTAAAAACTATCATATTCTGTGTACTTTCTGGTATGTTTGTATTATCTCTTCTGATAAGTCACTAGCAGCATAATTTCATTGTCTCTTAATTTAATGAGAGAAAACATTTCTATTTAAATAGGATTGACCTCATGGGCATATACCTGTGTCATCACACAGGACCTAAATTTAGAAAGCCCTGCCCTCGATTTAATGCTCTGCATTATTACTGCTTAAAATATTAATACTTTTTAAAGAAGGTGCCTACATTTTCATTTTGCACAAAGCAAATTATGGAGGTAGATCTGGTATTAAATAGAAACTGAGAAAGTCTGCAGTTGTTGGACACCCCGGGAGCTGGGCTCTGTGCTGGAGTTGGTACGGAGGATGTTTATTAAGAAATACCCTTGGTAACCGTTCCTTGGAAGGCAGAGAAGGAAGTAAAATTGAGCTATCATTTAGGCTCAACCAAAGCCCCAGTAACCCGGCTGATTGCCATTTTAGACCCTTGAGAATTGTCCAGAATTGGACTTAGATGATCTGGTCTATACACCACCCTCTTTCCCAACTTCGTGGATCTGGGCTACCCCAGGAAGGGGCGTGACCTTGGTGAGGTGTTTCCCTGTGGCTGAGCCAAGTCCCCAAGGAATGAGAGCTGGAGGCGTGGTGTCAACAGCATTCATAACATCTGGGGGAAAAAGTCCTTAGGTAGCCGGGTAACCCATCGACGAGGCCCCTGCAGTCTTCTACACCTGTCCCCGGGCTCCTGAGACACCTAGCTGCCATCCTTAAATATCATCGTGGCACTCACCAGCAACCAGTGGTTTCACTGTTCAACCAAGTCCTACTCACTCTCTTGTCAGCTTTTTTATTTTTTTAACTCATGATAAACTTCTGTGGTTCCACCCACATATCCTCATTATTCGACCAGTGCATGGGTTGGTTTGTGGGATGGAAATTCAGTCCTTGACCAAAGCTAACTGAAGTAGATAGAGTTGAATCCATGACTTTGACTTCATGGATGTGCCTCCTAGAATGAGCAAAATGTCCCCATCTGCCCTATCAAACCAGACTCTTCCAGTGTAGACAGAATAGTAAGGACCACCCCAGCATTTGATTTATGAGTATAGATTAAAAAGTCTAGCAGATTTTGATAACAATCCACTGGTTATCCATTTAGAATAACATAATCACTTTTTCCATATCAATTAGTAATAAAGCAAAACAACAAGCACTTAAACATTTTAACTACACAAACAAATTAGCAGGATTTGAAGTGCAAGATATTCATTCCATTTTGCTTTGATTTGTAAAATCAAGACAACACAAACACACACACACATACACACACACGATCAGAAGCTTAAAAGCGTGTACTTAAAATTAAAATGCAAAAGTAAGACGCAAGTATTAGATCCTGCTGAATTCCCACATAAGGGTAAATTTAAAGAAAGCAAAGGTGATGAGGAAAAGGAAATTCAGTAATTTCAAAATACAAGTAAATAAGTAAAAGTCTAGCACGTGGATGGTAGAAAGAGAAAGAAGATGAATTACGGTAGATTTTTTAAAATACTTTTCAGAGATGCTAAGGGAGCAGGAAGAAAGAATCTTACTTTAATTTTGGGTCTGTCTACTGGTTCAGTTCACCTCTAATGCTGCTATGTGATTGAAGCCCAAACAACTCAATCCTTTAGTTTACACATTCAGTTTTATGACTTCCTCAAAGACTGCAAGGTGTCCCAATTTTGAAATATAAAATCTTCTACAGTAACTTGACTTTATTTTCTTTAAGGTTATATAAGATACTCATTAGGTAATGATATTTTAAAAATTGTACCAAATGTGTGAAAAAATTATTTCCTAGATGCTTTCATCATTTTTAGTATTTAAGATAAACAAGTCTAAATATCTCTGCAGATACTTTCTCTGATGTCATAATTTTTATATTGGATCCTAGAGATATTGAAATTCCATTTCCAGTAATTTACTTGTTACTTAGCCAAATGGAAGCTATATAATTAGCAGTCAAATTATTGTCATTTGAGAAGAGAAAACAAAAATTTACATGGTATAATTTTAGATACACTGGAAGAATCTGACTAATCCTGCAAATCTAAGGAGTATTAATTCCATTATCAGGGGTTCACATTCTAATATTTTATACCTGATAAAAAGTATGAGCCTTCTAGATGCTTTTAGGCAAACCTTCTTTTATTGCGCTGCACTTTATTGAGCTTTGCAGATATTGAGGTTTTTTTTTTTTAATTTTTACAAATTGGAGGTTTGTGGTAACCATGTATTATGGTCTATCACTTCATCGTCTCAGCGTCACATTTTGGTGATTCTTGCAATAGTTCAAATTTTTCATGTTTATTATATCTGTTATGGTCATCAGTGATCTTTGATGCTATTATTGTAATTGCATTGGGGCGCCATGAACTGTACCCATATAAGACAGCAAATTTGATAAGTACTGTGGGTGCTCTGACTGCTCCACCGTCCAGCAATTTTCCGTCCCTCTCCCTCTCCTCAGGCCTCCCTACTCCCTGAGATACAACAATATTGAAATTAGGCAAAATTCTATAGTGTCTTCTAAGTTCAAATGAAAGGAAGAGTCCTATATCTCTCAATTTAAATCAAGAGCTAGAAATGACTAAGTTTGGGGAAAGGCATGCCAAATGCCAAGATAGGCCAAAGTTTAAATCTATTGCACCAAACAATTAGCCCAGTTGTGAATGCTAAGAAAAAGTTCCTGAAGGAAATTAAAAGTACTACTCCAGAGAGCACACAGTTGAAAAGAAAGTGATATGGAGATATGGAGAAAGTTTTAGTGGTTTGGATAGAAGATCAAACCAGTCACAATTCCCTTAAACTGAAGCCTAATCCAGAGCATGGCCCTAATTCTCTTCAATTTTCTGAAGACCAAGAGAGGTGAGGAAGGTATAGAAGAAAAGTTTGAAGCTAGCAGAGATTGGTTCATGTGGTTTAAGGAGAGAAGCCATATCCAGAAAATTGAGGTGCAAGGTGAAGAAATAAATGCTGATATTGATGTTGCAGCAAATTATCCAGAAGATCCAGCTAAGACAATTGGTGAAAGTGGCTACACTAAACAATAGATTTTCAATGTAGATGAAATGGCCTTATATTGGATGAAGATGCCATCTAAGACTTTAACAGTTAGAGAGGAGAAGTCAACGCTTGCCTTCAAACCTTCAAAGGACAGGCTGACTCTCCTGTTAGGGGCTAATGCAGCTGGTGACTTTAAATTGAAGTTAGTATTCATTTACCATTCTCAAATCCTACTTAAAAATTATGCTGAATCTACTCTGTCTGTGCTCTATAAGTGGAAGAACAAAGCCTGAATGGCAGCACATCTGTTTGTAGCATGGCTTTCTGAATATTGTAAACCCACTGTTTGGAGACCCACTCTTTAGACTAAAAAGATTATTTTCAAAATAGCACTGCTTGTTGACAATGCATTGGTCACCCAAGAACTCTGATGGAGATGTACAATGATATTAATGTTGTTTTCATTTTTCCTAACACAACATCCATTTTGTAGCCTATAGATCAAGGAATAATTTTGACTTTCAAGTCTTATCATTTAAGAAATAATTTTCATAAGCCTATTGCTGCCATAGATAGTGATTTCTCTGATGAATCTGGGCAAAGTAAATAGAAAACATTCTGGAAAGGATTCATCATTCCAGATGCCATTAAGAATACTCATGATTCATGGGAAGAATTCAAAGTATCAACATTAACAGGAGTTTGGAAGAAGTGGTTTCCAACCCTCATGGATGACTTTGAAGGGTTTGAGGCATCAATGGAGGAAGTAATGCAGATATAGTGGGAATAGTAAGAGGCCTAGAATTAGAAGTGGAGACTAAAGATGTGACTGAATTGCTGTTATCTCATGATAATAGCTTCCTGTGGGAGAACAAAGAAAGTGGCTTCTTGAGATGGAAACTACTCCTAGTGAAGACACACTGAACATTGTTAGAATGATAACAGCAGATTTAGAATATTAAATAAGCTTAGTTGGTAAAGCAGCAGCAGGTTATGAGAGGATTGAGTCCAGTTTTGAAAGAAATTCAAGTGTGGGTAAAAGGTGATCGAGGAATGTCACATGCTATAGAGAAATCTTTCGTAAAAGGAAGACTTAATCGGTGTGCAACTGAAGACTGAAAGGAGAAACCAACGTGTATACATACAATGAACTATTCCACGACTACAAGAAGGAATGAAGTCCTGAGGCATGTCGCTAGGTGAATGAACCTTGAGGACAGTAAATTGAGTGACATAAGCCAAAAACAAAAGACAAATACTTCACTAATATGGACTAATTATAATGTGCAAACTCTGAGAATGGAATTTGAGAGCTTAGGTTATCAGGTGATGGCCTACTATAAAGTTTGCTCAGCTGTAAACTCTTAATAGCAGTCACATCTACTCCAGGGTTGTAACTGTTATTTCTAAGTTCTGATATGCTGAGCTCTTTGTGTATAACCTGGTAGTTCCCTGGAACTTTGGGTATTTGTGCGACACCTGAGACTCAGAGCTAGAGCTCTGCAGCTATTAATGTCAGCATTACCCCATACGGCACTAAAAAAGAGAGAAGACTTCAGTTAGAGATATGAATGAGGCTGATCTGGGTAGGACTAAGGTAAATCAGACTAGAGGGTAAAGGATGGTATTGACTATATTTTAAAATGTTAACTTTTGTGTGAGATCAAAGGAAGGGATGTCTATATGGTGCAAAATTTATATTTTCAGTAGCACACTATCTAATTTAACTTGTATGATCAGCTTATTCGAACACCATAATTACATGGAACACTGAATAGGGAGTGACGTCTTGTTGGTTTGTAGAAGTGGGTATAATGCCCTGATACATCCTAGAGTAACCTGGGCAGAAGATTAAAAAGTATTTGCAGAATCTCCTTAAGGGACTGGAAAAAAAGGTGGGAATATTAAACTTATCCACCTGGGGAAGACCTGATATTTTAGCAAGCATTTGGAACTGCCGATTTGATGGGACAGGTCCTTGATCTTGGGAAGTGTCCTTATAAAACTTATTCCTGCAAAGGAGAAGCTAAGTGTACTTATGATTATTCCTAAGAGTCACCCTCAGAGAACCTCTTTTGTTGCCCAGATGAGGCCTGTCTCTCTAAGCCAACTCCACAGGTGAACTCACTGCCCTCCCAGCTACATGGAACATGACTCCCAGTGGTGTAAATTTTCCTGGCAACATGAGACCTGACTCCCAGGGATGAGCTGGGACCTGGCATTATGGGACTGAGAAAGTCTTCTTGACTAAATGGAGGAAGATAAATGAAACAAAGAATCAGTGGCTGAGAGATTTCAGATAGAGTCAAGAGGTCTTTTTAGAGTTTATTCTTATGTGGTATATAGATATTCCTTTCCAGTTTTTGGTATATTGGAGTAGCTAGAGGGAAATACCTGAAACTGTTGAATTTTAATCCAATAGACTTGATCTTTTTTTTTTCCCAGGATAATAAAACAGATTGTTTTATTTCAAACAATAACTTCCTTATATTGAAGTATTGACCAACATTCAATACTGATACAAATATAAATTTCTATGAGGCCAAAAAATAATAGAAATTCAGGAAATTCATCTGTCATAAAGGTAAAATTTTAAAACTATAGAAAACAGTTAGAAACAATGTATAACAATAACATGTATAAATAAGCCAGAGTTCAGATTTAAGCTGAAGAGCCAATCTTTGAAATTACCTCAACTAATTTTCATTGACATTTAGAACACTATATATATTTCAATAAATTATAAGCTTTCCAAGAGCACCTAAGGAATATGCTGTGCAACGTAATTCAACACAATAGCATTTTGACCAATGATAAATAATTTATAGAAAACTCAACTATCCAAATAATGTTTCATTATAAAGCTAATACTTTGACCAATATTAAAATTTTAAAACTCCATTATACTGACAGTTCCAGAAGTGTTGTTAACTTAGTAAAAAAAATCATTTTACCATGTGATTTATTAAACAGGAAAAAAGAAGAAGATGGTACATCCTGGTTTTTATTTTAAAAGGGATTTAATTAAATATTTTGATTCCTCACCAGTTGACAACTGCATTTTCTTCCTCATCTCTGGATGGCACTGAGGTGAATACAGCTTCCATGGTCCTCTACTTCCCTTTTACTTAGTTCCTGCTCAAACCCCACCTCCATGAAAATGTTGGCGAGATATAAAATGGAATTTCTGGCGAGAAGATTTCATTCTCAAACATTTCACTGCATCAACGTATGTCATGCCAGCTGTTCCATCCTTCTGTAGTAAATCATCGTTCAATGAATAAGGACAACAGTGCCCTCACTGTCATCATTACTAATTTTTATTTCCGAGTATATGCATATAAAACATTTGTATAGATAAACTAGTGTTCAGGAATTAGAAACTCAGAAAGGACATTTGTGGCTGTTACTAAGTTCTCAAATCTATACAATTATTTAAGAATGGAAACCTGAACATACCAGCTATTCAACATGTCAGAATACAGGATAGCTCCAGAATAGACCACCATGTGATAAAACAAAAGTCATTAACTCAGTTCTTTGGTTATTACTTAATCCTCTAACTAGTTTTTAAAGGCAGTCAATGAATACAATGGTGAGGTATTTACTAAGTAGTGTTGATTTCTAGTAGCCAAACATAGCCCTTACAAACCAACATTTGAACCAGGATAATCTTTCTCAGCTCATGGTCTATTTAGAAATGTGAAACATTTTCAAATTTTTCATTTTTTCTGTAGACTTCAACATGTGTGGCCCAAGCAACAGTGTTCCTGAGGTGGTCTCTGATTCTGATTTTGGAATTACTTTTTCAACTTCACTGTTGAAGCTATTGCTTCAATATCAATAAGGAAATTTATTTCTCAGAGCTTCTGCAAGGAGGGCAGCACAGTCAGTGGGGTCCACCGGGTTGGGCTCTCCATCTTGCTCTGACCATTTAAGAGGCTGAAGTTTTACACTGTTCATATCTTTAAGGATTTCTAGCAGTTTCTTTGGACTGGTCTTAACCAAAGTCTTTCCAGCATTGGCTTTTTTCTGTCTTTGGTCTTTAATCAGATCAATAGCAGATGTACTTTCGTGGATCCCTGCTGTGGTCAGGGGAGGTGGTGGTGGTGGTAGTGGTAGAGGTGAAGGTGGAGGTGGAGGGATGGAGGGTGGTGCTGTGGTAACAGATGTGGTAGATTCTGCTGCTCCTGCAGTGCCATGATTTTGGCAATCTGAGCTCTGAGAGTGGCAAATTCATTTTCAAGAGCACTGATCTTCTGCAGTGCTACCTCACTCACCAGTGTTGTAGTTCTCCTTTGAGTATCTTCTTGAGATAGATTTGGTAAGGAAATCTGCCTGCTTGGCCACTTCTCAAAGAAAGGAAGATGTACTGAAAGGATTGTCATGACCTGACCTCTGTCCTTAATCTTGTTGAACACTCTCCATCTACTTTGTCTTCCCACCCAACATCAGCAAAAAATGCTTGGTGGCAGCTCACCTTGGTGCCTGGGATTCCATTCCATTTCATGGCTACTAAGCTGGAACTGAACTCTTGAACACTGAATCAGAGGCAAATTAGTACCAGTTTTCCTTATGATACTTCAAGATGACCCACATGACTTTCCAAACAAAAGTACCAATTGCATGCTTACTCTAACTTGTTGAAAAAACTTCCTAATTAGGGGCTTAATCCAGTCAAGCATTTAGATGGCAAAATCTCCCCAAATTTGCATTTCAGGTACTTCAGGTATGCAGAGCAACACGTGATCCAGAAAATGCACCAGGCCACATGGCAGCCGGTGACTTCTTCTCTATCCTTGATTTTTGAAGATGATTGAATAACTATAGAGCTTTTAAGGTGTGCGTGTGAAACCTTGTGATTGACACTCCATTTGTTCAGTGTATGGACAGATGAGTAAGGAAATAAAAGACAAAAAATGAATAAACAACAGGTGGTGGCGGCATGGGTTGTTTTGGTTGCTCTTTCTTACCTTTATTTTTATTCTTATTTTTATTGTCTGTGGAGTAATGAAAATGTTCAAAAATCGATTGTAATGATGATTGCACAAGTTTATAATGATACTGTGAACCACTGATTGCACACTTTGGATGGTTATATCTCAATAAAAAAATCATTAAAGAAAAAAAGAGTTAATTGATGTAGAAAACTTCCCTGTGGCACCCCAAGTTTTAGCACCCATCTCCCCAGTCAGCTGGCAGCCACCCCCATTGAGGCAAGCCCCTCTACCAGCAAACAATTATACTCGCTGATGGCTCAGATGATGGCTAGCATTTTTTAGCAATAGAGTATTTCTTTTAATTAAAGTATGTACCTTGGTTTTTTAGGCATGACATTATTGCACACTTAATAGATGACATTATAGTGTAAACAAAACCTTTATATGCCCTGGGAAACAAAAAACTCATGTGATTCATTTTATTGTGATTCTCGCTTTATTGAAGTGGTCTGGGCCTGGACCACAGATTCTCTGAGGTGTGCTGGTATATTCCATCATGGCCATCACTTTTCATAGCACAGGATGAATCATCAGGGGACTGTCTAGGCAGAGGCACTGGGACATCACCAGGAGTGGGAATTTGGTAGGTCAGAGAAAGAACTTGGTACAAGAGAAGCTGCGTAAAACATTGCTGGTTGATGACTAGGCTTGATCTTACTTCTAGCATTCCAGTTGCCTTCTAAGCTTTTAATTGTCTACTCCTTGCTCATCTCTTCTGCTGCACTTATAGCAGGGATTAGGATTTTATATCTGAATAATCCTAGCACAGAGGCTGGCTACAGTAAACTCTCAGAATGGTTGTGGAACGAAGGGATGGTAGAATTGGTGAGCTCCCGCCATCCCATCATGCACACACACAGACTTTGAATATTCAGAATAGAGAATTGAGATTCAATACATTGAACTAACTTACACAAGGACACTCAGCCTGTTGGCAGATGTGATTATAACGTGGCAGGCTCTTGATTGATAGTCAAATGTCCCTTCAAAGCCGTTAACTGTTTTATCCTCTGCAATCATTTTAATATCTGCTGAATGTTTTCACTAGTTTCCTTCCCATGGATTTAAAGATCACAGGCATCCTCATGGGGCAATTGCTTCTTCTCCTTTACTCAAATACCTAATAATGGCTCCATTCATATCCTGAAATTAATACAAACCATGTATTCATGCTGTGGGAAAAATAGTCCTTCTTGAATTCCCAAGCACAGAAATGTAACAGCAGTTATGAAATGGTTTCTTCCCTAAACATAAAATCTTTTCTGTAAGTAAGAAAAAATGTTATTTATCTCATAATAGGATGCCTTTTCCTCTCTACGAGGGATCATGCACATTCTGCTTTCCCGTGGTGGGCCTCTGGGATACAACTTCTAAGAAGGAGATTAGATATGTTGCAAACTTCTTTAGTGAAGAGGCTGCTCATTTTTTCTTTTTTTTCCAAAATGGACATTTCTGTTTCCTAGCAACTAGAAAATAATTTTGAACTAATCTATACCTGTTTTCTTAGGGGAATAGATCAACTCAGGTGCTATTTCTGGCAGTTGAGCTTTGGAAAAAAGGAAGAAGACAAAGCTGCAAAGCATATACCATTTTGCTTTCCTTCAGAGAGCATTGGCTCAAATTATATGATCCCTATTCAACATTCTTGGACTTGCAAATTACAACTTTGAAACCAGATTGTCTGGATATTCTATAGTAATTTATTAGGGAAGCCTAGTATACATTTTTAAAAATCTTAGTTTTTAAAAAATTATTGTAATTATTCATTTCGAGACTTACTGTAATTCCAGAGAGCTACCTGGAGTTATGTACATCATTTGGTAAGCAGGTGCCAGGCCATTGATATATGACTCTGCAGCCCCCAGTCTCAACCCATCTATATCACTGAAGGATCCTGAGCATGGAAAGGGACAGTGAAATAGCTCAACTTGTTCATGGAAATCTAGGGTTAGAAATCATGGATTTATAATCTCTGAACCATCATTTACAAAACATAAAGCCTGACCCTTCTGTCTTATACCCAATGTCCTAAAAATCTCACAACAGAGCTGCAAATATCCTTCTGAAGTCCATTTAGGAAAGACAGTCAAAACACATGCAGATGTAGATATATGCAGATATAGCAGCTTACAGGTATTGGCATACATAATTAAATGGAATAATATCAGAATTGAATCATTGGTTTGGACAGTACTAAAATGTCCTTATTATAAGTGAGATTTATCTCCAGTTTATGCTACTTGTGATTTTTGCTGTTATCCTATCATCATGATCCATTCCACATTTAGAAATAATTTAAAGGCTATTTGTAATTCTTATAGGAAAAACTATGAAGAGGAAAATAAGCAGTCTTGGAGATATTTGAAAAAAATAGCATAATTTACTGCTTAGTCTTTGCCAACCATTAAGATATTTAGATATGTAAGATATGCATTTTTAATCAGTCAGTGAAGCTCAAAAGGGTAAACAGCTCAAGGTAACACAAATTATAGATGACAGATCAGGGATTTTTAACTCAGGTTTATGTTCTTGCAAAAGAAAGTATTTTTGTGTTCTCAATATATAATCCTGCTTCTAGAAATATTCAAAAACTTAAAAGTTGTATTTATTGGGGTCCAGAAATAAATCAATAAAGCTTACATTAACTTATTCACACGACAAGTTCAACATCTAGAATGACATTGAATCATGTATTTGTTTCATGAATAATTTTTTCCCTGTGGTTATTTTTTTCATTTGCCTTCCAATGCCTTGAATTAATAGCTCCACATTTGCCTGAAGACAGTACCAATCTCTCCACAAGCTAGTCTGCCTTTCCCGCCGTTGCTATTACTGCCTCCTTAAAACCCACCTGCTTCCATCCCACTCCTGCTCTAAGACATTCAACAGTGCCCATTACCAAATGAAGTCCAAACTCCTTAGCATGACAGAAACAAACCTACCTAAATGTTTCTTTCCGGTGTAACCCTCTGGCCACCTGTCTTTGCACACTAGCCGACTAGAGTGCCTTCAAGCATCCTCGGCACTGTAAGAGGTGTTAGTGCAGATGTGAGGGGCACAGAGGACGGTGTCCAGAGAGCCTGGGCCCAGGAATGGAAGCGCCTACAAAGCAAGTACCACACACCCTGCCAACTAGCCTGGCTCTAGCCGCATGATAGTTACAAAGTACATTTTAAATAAGTGACTGGATAAATGACCACACAAATTCATGGGCAGTGATTTTGGACAATAACATTCCTCGACCTCAATTCCTCATTTGTAAAATGGAAAATAGTGCTGGCTATGGGGACTATCCATGATTTTGATAATGCCCAGCATATAGCAAGAATTCAATCTATGAGAGTAATTGTTACTTTTGCTACTATTATTTCATGTTTGCCTTTTCTCAATTTGGACTTTTTCTCTCCATCTGGAAAAATCCACTCATTTTCCAAAGTCCAGCTCAAATTTCAGGATGCAGATATAATAACGCTGGTATACGTGTTGTTAAAACCTTTAAGGCATTCCTTTAATGTAGTGTTTCTCACATTGTGTCCACTGCTATTTCTACATGCTTTACTCTCCCACTGTGCTCCGACCATTCAAAGATGGAGGCCCCATCTTACTCAACAGAGCTACACTTGCTATGTGAGAAACATTCGATTTTAGTTGAACAAAACAAGTCAATAATAACAAGACAGTGGTGAGTTCAAATCTTCAACAGCTTACTACTTCTCAGTAGCAGATACTGCAGCTGGAGAACCAGCAGAGTAAAGAGGACTTGCCTGTGTAGAAAAATATTTTCCTGAATATACAGCTGAAATCATTTTCAGGTGGAAATGACAAGAAAATCTGAGTGGTTTTTGCCTATAGATAAACAAGCTAAATCTTCCTCATCTCCTAATTTGTTAATTTGACTTTCAGAGAATGCTTTTTTCAAAATCTAAATTTATGTTCTTAAATAATATTTTAAATAAATTTATTTAGATTTCCCATTGAATTTTATAAATGTGTACCTGACCGCTTCTTTACCCCCAATTTTATCATTTATTACAAAGTGACAGATTTACAAATATCACAAAAACTATCAAATTAGTTAACATTTCTATTATTTGTTGATCTTGATGAGATTAATCTAAGAAATTCAGACTGTACAAAAGAAGTATAAATTAAAATAGAAAAAGGCCATTAATTTGAGAGCAAGTTACATTACTTATAAAAGCCTGCTTTTGCAAATATTTTATCTTACTGTGTATCACACAAATTCTTCTTTACATTACTATAAATTAAAATAAATTCTAAATGATAATTTAATAATCTGAAGAACAATGAAAGAAGAAATAGTTGGCAAATAATAGGATTTTTAAGGAGATCTTTAAATAATCTATTTTGTATGAAATAAATTATGATAGAATCCTACTTATCTATACAAACATGCCATAGAGAATTTAATATTTCTCATCACCTTTCGATCTAAATTATTAACCTGTTATTAGGGTCAATGGTATAATATAATCCATTCAAAATCATTTATTCAGCTCCCACTACATGAAAGAATCTGTCAAAAATGTGACAGAGAGAGTACCCAAGTAAATTAGACAGGATTTCAATAATTAGTAAAATTATAATCTAATTAGGCTAGTTTAAAATATCTGCCATCTAGCTATTCACACATTTACTTGTCCATTCATTCATTCATTCCCTTCGTTCTTTAACATTGCCTGAGCACCATATCAATTCTGTCCTTGCTGGGAATACAAGAAAGGCCGGAGGGATTGGCAGTGACTGGGAAGTGATATACAACTGTCAATAGACGTCAGATGCAATGTGAAACGTGCTATTCAGGCGGGATAATGAGTGCTGGGGTAGCCCAGAGCAGGGACAATAGGGCAGTTATTAAAAAAGGAGTCCACCTTATTTTGCATAGCACGCTGATATCAAGGGTGCATCATTGCAGCTACAGTGGCCTCCAGTGGCTGTAAGAATTTCCACAGAGCAAAAGCCTTCAGTTATCCAACTAAATTTTTAAAGCTTATGCACATACATTTTACCATGTGTTCTAAGATAATAGGGAGTGAGAGGGGAAGTAGCCCAGAAAACCCCCAACATCTTCAGCTTCTCTGAACCCAGCATATTGGCTTTAGGAGATTTGGGGAATCCAACAAGCAGAATAGATGGACCACAGGGTTGTTTTCTAAACGATGCCAATTTTTCCTTGATTATATTCATCAAAGATATGCTCATTTCCTTTCCTTCTACTTCTTCCAGGTTTAGATGTGTTGATGCTGGTGCTTTCTGAGGGCAGGGCTTGTCTCTTAGTTATCTGTGTAATCCCTTCATACTCATCACATTTTATTGGGCAGAGTTCCCACTAGGGAAATTGTAAATCAAATAAAAGCATACCTGAACACAAGTGGCACCAATTCCAATCTCCAAATAAAATGAGCAGCCACACTGTTGAGGTGCTTGATTCACTGTTGGTATCTCAGAAGATGGCTCTTAACTTGGGTCTGCATATAATTATTCAACAATAACTGAGCATCTAGAATGTTCTGCTTGAGGTGCTGGATACAGCAAGTTGGAACAAATAAATTGCTGCTTTTAACTTTCTAGTGGGGGGAGGGTGGGGTTACAACTAGTAAGCAGATGAACATTTGCAACGTTGGGTGGTAGAAAGTGAAATGAAGACCACCCAGGCTTAGCACATCGTCATGTTCCATGCTTTCCAAAGAAAAGTTCTGCATCTGTATTTTTAGTACAATATGACTTTTCGTTCATGATTGCTTTTCTTCTTATTTCCTTCAATCAACTGATTTTATAAGCAGATATTTTCTAAAAGAATGTATAGCAGATGTTTTCAGGAAAAGGATCAACACTGGTTATTTTAAAACAATAACCAAGTAAGGAGTTTAGGGAGGGCAAAAAAACAAATTATTCAAAACTTACCAGAGACTCAGATATTTATCTTTCAAAGACAAGACAAGGTTTCATGAAAAGTCCCTAATCCAAATGACTCTACTAGATGATCATTTAAAAGAAACAACATCTCAAAACATACTCAATCCTGTCATATCAGAAAATAAATCCTTAAGAATCATTTCCATTTATCTTCAGGTACAGCCATAGGGAAGTGAAAGTAAAATGAGAACATATCAATATCTTTATAAAAGATTTTATCTTAACATCTACAAATTCTTGTAAAGTACATATATAGAGGAAGATAAATATATATCATTTTGAATTAAACTGGTAATTTATTTTTAAAATTTGATGCCCACTGTTTAAAGAGAGAAATAAACTTCTTCCCCATTAGAGAAATTTCCAAATAAACTGCCCATGTCAAAACCACCCTATATAATTCTGTTAATTCACCCATCTATTCTGTTAATTATTCACCATTGACATTGCCCCACCTAAAATTTAAAAGATATTTTTCTGTTGCAAGAAAGTATTTTATTCAAGGGATATAGTATTCCAAATATTTCAAATACTAGGTACATAGGTCTCGAAAAAAATGATCTCACTCTTATTTTTACATAAGCGGCATTTTTGTTTGCCCTGACTTGGGACAGGTCATACAACACAACAGAATTAATTATTTAGCAGGCCAACACAGCAAAGCGATGTGATGTGGTCAGTAAAATGACAAATACCATTATGAAGTGCTGATACTTCTCTAGAACGTGATTGGAGGTTGTGTCCTCATCTAATCTGGGTCCTTCATTTAGCTGGGCACAAATATTTTCTAAACATCCACAGTTTATAGACACTCACAGGGAAACTCCCCTCCCTCTCCCCCAGTAGTTTTTCACTCCCTGTGAAAAATGCAGTCTGTTTAGGTGGCCTATCTTCTTATTCTCTTAAAAAGTTATAAAAAAAAAAACCCACAGAATCCTGATTTCAAATTTAGATTGAACAAATGTATTCAATAAAAAATTCATTGCAAAATACGATTATGACTCTTTTTTTTTAATAAAGAAACGGAAATTAATTATTTCTGCTTGGCATGTTGTTATAAGGAGTAAAGATACTTTTGTAAACCCTTGGCATGAGAGAGTCATTTGAAATTTTGCAGTTCTTATCATTCTTACTGTGATAACACAATTGGCATAAGATTTTCACAGTTAAAATTTCAGTTTCAGTCAGAAGGAATTCCTTCGGGCAGACGGAATGCCTATATAACTACACCAAAACAAATCTTCACTATTTCATTCCACTTAGATGTATAAATCATGATCATCATCAGTGCTTAATGAAAACAAAACTGCTAGAAACCCCATCTGCAATGAGAAAACACCTCAAAGAGCTGTGGGACTTGGAGATAGGATGTTTTCCCCTTCATGTGAATTTTGAACCTCAGTCAACAACTCTGACAAGCAATTGTAAAATATTATATCATCCATATGTGTTCCTGTTTCCTTGAAAACAAAATTACTTCATGATATTTGAATATTTGCAGACACCGTAAAGTCGGGTGGTTGTACCAGAGGGCACATAAAAATGGCCCTTTGTATTTACCAGGGAAGTCTCTATAGAAGGAGCTGAGAGGATTGGATTGGTAAGCACGCTGCTGACAGAGCCAAGATGTCTAAAACCCTGATTGTGTTTTCCAGGCTGAGAACACCAGCAGCTTGTGGGTCCTACGGGCACCTGGGCTGGTGTGGACAGGACGTGCGAGCAGGGGGCTGCATGACACAGTTGAATAAACAGCTACCAAGTCATGAAGACTCTGCTTGTCAGGAAAATAGCTGCTGCACTGTCAGAGCCCGAGTTATGCATTATTTTCCCTTGGAGAAAAGTCGGTACCTGTTACATAAAGACATTCTTCAGCAAATTCAGCCTGTATTTATTGCGTCTACAATTAGTAGTCACGGCGACTGCCAATTGATTGACAGAAGAGGCCGGGTCTCTTCTCTCAAGGGGCTTTCATCTCATGGGAGAAATGGAGGAAGAATGCAATGCACAGAAATGAAATCAATAGATAAGCTAACTTCAAATAGTGATATGTGCTATGAATAAACAGTAAGGGGGATAAGAAGACCCAGGGTTACTGGAAAGCTCTTATGAGCAAGGGGAAGCTGAGATAAAACATGAATGAGAAGAGGCGGCAGCCACGTGAAGATGAAGGAAACGAGCAGTCCAGACAGAGGAAATAATGACAGCCAGGTCTTTGTGACAACAACAAGCTTGGAGAGATCAGGGAAAACTCAAATTTTAGAGAGTGAGAAGTGCCCTGATATTTCTACCAGCAAAATATACCATACATATAAATAAAAAGCATCACACCTGAAATGATAGTTCTGCAAAACAGTCTGTGGCTTCCAATAAGCTTCAAAGGAATGCTTGTCACTAAGAAAGCAGATATAATTACATTGGATTACATTTCCTCTTCTGCTCATTCCAGGAACTCGTTTTCCTGGGATAAAATGTTTAAGTTCACTCTAACCTAAAACGTCATCTCCTACTCCTACCCCACCTCCATTTCACTCCAGTACTCACCAACCAATAAAAATATATCCAGGAGGGTGGGCAGTGGTGGCTCAGTAGCAGAGTTCTCGCCTGCCATGCCGGAGACCCATGTTCGATTCCCGGATCCTGCCCATGCCCCCCAAAAAAGAAAAAAGTGAAAAAAATATACATCCAAGAAAATCTGGAGAAGAGCTGTCACATATATTCAATGTATTTCACTTTAACATCTGGTCTATTTTAGGATTGGCTTAATGACAGATCTGTTTTAACGCTCCTTCCTGATGGAGGCAAAGAGCTCGTGGAGATGGCAAGTCTGGCCTGTTGGGCGCTCTTGGTACATCTATGCTGATGACTAAATTTCAAGTGGCCCATGATTCATCTGCTATTTCCCACATATCTATTTTAGACTTGCCAAGTGGAAAGCAGCTCCACGATATGTTGTTCAAACGACATATGTCACATAGTCTCCCATGCCACCTGGGAGATTCTAGACACTTCTCCTGCCGACATCACATCCATTGTGGTCAATAGAATCGTGGGTGCATTATTTGGCAACAGGGTATTGCACTGTCCAGAAGCAAGAAACATTGTGTGTCAGAGATGAACACTCAGTGGAGTTTTGAGAATATTGGGAGTGAGAGAGAGAAAGAGAAAGGAAAAGTGTCCCCAGCATGTGACTGTCTGATTGATGCTCTGTGGATCAAAAGCCTCCTTTGTGTCATTGGCTTCAATAGCACTCTGTCAGACACTGAAAAATATCAGGCTTTCAGACCAGACTGCAGAATTTCAAGAGTCTGTATCTGATTTTGGAGGTTAGGTTTCAAACACGTGCATGATTTGTAGAAATTGCCATTCAACAAGTTAGTTTTAAGGAATAAAAACGGTCAAAAAATGTACCATGGACTTACCTGAAACTGCTATGAAGTTCATTTACAATTCTCTCATGAGATAAAGTCTTTATTAAAGGGAAAATGCTACTTTGAGCCCAAAGAAGTGCTTTTCTCATCTTTAGCTTATATGACTTGTGTGTGTGTGTGCGTGTGTGTGTGTGTATAAGGATAACTTCAGCAGAATAAAAGAAGATGGTAGCATTTACTATACAAAGCATGTTGAAGACTCTAAATTGGTCATATGACATTCAACTTAATGTTATTGATCCTATAGAATGGAAGCAACTCAAATGGACAAAAATTTGGCTCCTACTGATTCTATACAAGAAACCTGATATTGCAAAATTATGGAAGCCAAATAAAATAATATGGAGTAATTAGATATTTGCAAATATTTCCATTGTTATTCCACTTATGTATAGTCAATCTAGACACTTTTAACCATATCTGTCCAGGTGTTTGTTCAGGGTTACCTATTTCCCATGGGCAAGGAGGGAGAGAAAGGACCAACCTAAATTGATATATAAACCTCTGTGATTTAGGATTTTGGATAGGGGTACCATATTTCTGCCACATGTCTGTCTCTTGTGGATCGACTAGGACCCAGGCAAAAGTATGTAATTTTGGGGTATATGAGTATTCCAGGGCCAACTCAGTCTGCATTAGTACAGGCAAACCTTGGACACTGAGCATTACTTGTGGGGTCACAGCAAATGTGGCTTTGATGGTTCACACAAATGGTGTCACTGAAGTGGGGATCATAAGTGCACCAAAACTTATGCAAATATATGATTATATTCTTCAGGGTTCATACCTAGAAATAGAAATGGTGAGTCAATGATTGTGAATATTTTTAAATCTCTTGAAGATATGCATTTTCTTCAGAAAACATTATGCCGATTTTACATTTTGTGTTAAAGCATAACATTCCTCTCTCCACACTTTTGATAGCATTGAGTACTCCCTTGCTAATTCATCTTTGTTTATTTGATGGGAGTAAATATTTTTCATTCAGTTTAAACCATGCATTTTATTATTATATTGGTTATTTTTATTTAATGCCATTGTCATTATTTTCATAAATAGCTTATATACACTTTTTTTCTAAGGTGTTAAAAATATGTTTATAAGAGTCTCTCATTTTGCTTTGGTAAAGCTCCCAGAATGCAATATGGTAAAGCTACCAGAATGCAATATACCAGAAATGAATTGGCTTTTACAAAGGGGATTTGTCAGATTACAAATGTACAGTTCTAAGGCCATGAAAATGACCAAATTAAGGCATCAGGAAGAGGATACCTACACTCAATAGAGGCCAATTGTGTCTGGGGTTTCTCTGTCACATGGGAAGTCACATGGTGACACCTGCTTTCCTTCCTCTCTTGGGTTGGTTTCCAGAATGGCTCTCTTGGCTCCTGTGGGTCCTTCTGGCCTCTGCTGGGGCATTTTTTTCTCCATGCATTTGTTCTTAAAGGACTTCAGCAAGTGGATTAAGACCCACCTTGAATGGACAGGGTCACATCTCTATGGAAACAACCTAATCAAATGTTCTTCCCAATAATAGGTTTGTTCCCACAGGATTGGATTAAAAGAGCATGGCTTTTCTGGGGTGCATAACAGATTCAAATCAGCACACCTCTTAAGAATAAATCTTTTCTTTGTTACTTTTAGTAAAACAATTTTTCTTAATTTGTCATTTGCTTATGATGTTATTGAACTATAGTTATTTTAATACTTTTCTGGTAAAATCTAACATATTTTTTCTTATATTTCTTTTGTAATGAAACATATGATGCATTTGGGTATTTTTTATATGTACACATAGAAGTGATAATGAGTTTTCTAATATCCAGTAAAATTTGGAAAGCTGTACAGAAATCCAGGGACGTGCAGATTAAATCAGAAGTGTAAATCATATAAATGTGATAGATATGAAATTGGATGAGATATTGAAGGAAAATACCTTGAGAGAAAAGCGGAAATAAGACGAAATATAGTCTAAACCCACAATAGGGGACAAGCCAATGGAAGTAGCCACTTTCAATGGACAACAAGGAGCTTTCAGATTCAGGTAAAGAGACAAGGAAGGCAGAGTGTCAAAACAAAATTTCTGGAAAGAGTATATTCAAGAAGGAGAGAGTCATTAACAGTGTCAGATCATGCCAAGCTGTCAAGAAAAACAAAGATTGAGAAAAGGACACTTGAATTTATCTATTTGTGAAACCCTCAACTGCCACTCAAATTACCCAGTTCTTCCTTGATAAGCCATAGTTAATAACTCAAGCTATCATAGGCAATACCACAGAAATATGGGAGAATCCTATTTAATATGGTTAAGAAACTGACATTTATCACTCCATTTCCTACAATGCAGAATTTGCTGAACTAAAATATCCTGTCTTTGGGAAGATTGTGGAAATATGAACACTGGCTGTGAAAGTTCACAATGTGACATTTATTTGAGAAGTTGTCATAACATTTTTTATATCTACTTTTAAAAATGCAATTTCAGGAAGCATTCTCCCAGAATAAGAACATGTCCTACAACAGCTCCAAGCGTAAAGTGCAATTTCTATTTGGGGAAACAGTGTGGTCATCAAACCAGGATGTCAAGAATCAACCTGCACCTTCCTTTGAGTCTTGCTGGCTTGTTCTTAGACCCAAGCCTTCTTTCTGTGCCCACTCCCTCCTGCAAAAACACAAAAATCTTTCAAGCCATAAGCCATTGTCTTATAGGTTACCTATTTCTAAGCATCAAACTTCTGAAACATAACTGATCGCCATCATAATTCTTTACTTCCTTGAGCCCTCTACACACCTTTAAATTCTGACTTAGGCCTTCAACCTTCTATTCAAACTGTTCTTTATGGTTTTCTTAACTTGCTATTCACCGAATTCAATTTTTTTTTTATTTTTCTTATGTAATATTATCCTCTGCAGCACTTGATCTATAAACCATGTCTTGCCTTTGCTGCTAAAATGTGGTGGTTGGCTTGTCTGAGCTCCTCTCTATTCAGATCTCCTCTCTATCCTTTATTTGTTCACATTCCATTTCAATCTCCTAATATTGCGATTATTTTCCAAATTTCTGCATTTTAACTCCTCTCTCTCTTTTCCTCCTTCCCTCCCTCCCTTCCTCCCTTCCTCTTTTCCTACATCTTCCCCTCTATCTCTATACACATTTCAACCCCCTCCAAACATTTAACTCTGTGATATTGATGATATGTTTCAAGAAATAACTACAGGAAGACATGGCCCAATTGTTTTCCAGAATTTGCCTCAAGGGACTTCTGCTTTTTTTTGATGTAGTCATTCTAAATCCAATAAATAGTCTGCTGCAGTAATATTTCCTACACTTGTTTTTATACATTTCCTAGAAATAAACAACCTAAGGGAGAGATCTCCTTGTGGTTTCATGAGATTTTTGAGAGCTGTATCAAGCTGAGTGGCTAGCAATGCCACTTCCTCCTGGTGGGAACAAAGCAGTGAGCAAGAGGTTGCTTTTGGAACAAAAACAAAAGAGAGTTAAACAATTTTTAAGGGAAATTCGCATCAAGCTGTAGTAGCTGAATGAATTGCAATTCTCTATTTTACAGGGATTTTTATCTAGATAATCAGGAATAGTCATTAGCTTCAGAGCATTTTCTCTGCTTCACAGAACTGGAGAAATACGGACAAATCTTGACTTCCTACTTCTCCTAATTCAGGGCTGCCTGCCCATCACCTAGAAGATTCATTATTATATTATTCCCTTATGCTAGATCCATTCCCATTGCAACCACAAGCTTCACACTTGGAATTGAGATTTCTTCTTTTATAATAGGATGCTGACCTCTCAGAAAACTGCATAGTTTTATTACCAGAACACTGCGTGGTCACTTCTAAGATAGATTATTTGGGGGAAAGATTTATGCAACTAGCTCATATCACCCATTTCGTGTTGATTTTCATTAATCTGAAGGTAAATATACTCACTTGATTGCAAATCTTCAGGTATATAAACTGCCTGCATTTTGAAAAGGCTCTACGTATATGACACGTATATGGCCCATTTCCACCATATCATCATGAATAATCACTTAAACTAAGATATATTAATGTTAAGCTTGTCATCATCCCCTGCCTCGTTCATCTTTTCCTCCCTGTACCGTCCAGTCTTGTCTCCCATGTTTCATCATTTTGGAAATTGCCATCAACATCTTACCATAATTTGAAATATCAAAATTTCTTTGATTCCTCACTTAACTCTACATGCAATCTCCTGTTTGTATCAACCTCTGCCATATTACTGTTTCTACAACATGCATCATAGTTTAAGTCCTTGATATTTCCAGAGTAAGGCAGTATTCCTCTTTTTTGGCTCCAACTTCTAATTTCTATCCAGTCAATCAACCCAATACCCCAGAGCCAGCCCAAACTGCCTAAATTATGCTTCTATTCAGATACTGTATTTTTACTCTAAAATCATCCTTGGTCCTCTTTGACTAATGAAAGCCCAAAACCGTATAGAGAATAACTAACACTTAGGATCAATCAGGCTGAGCTGTGTTTGAATCCTAACTCTACCAACTTTCGCTTATGATTGGCCCGAGTTCCTTATTTGTAAAAAGTTGTAACATTCTTACTAATCCCATGAATTGTTGTGAGGATTACACTGCAAAAATTTTTAACTGCTTATGGTAGTGCATGGTGTATATTAAGCCCCTGTTATATATACATTCTTTAGCAAGATATCAAAGGCATCTGGTGATTTGCCTCCATGCTAATTTTTCATTTGAATGCCCTCAACTAATATTTTAACCAAAGTGACCTATAAATAGGTTCTGAAAGGTCATTTCACTTTCCTGCTTCCATTCATCTACTCTTGCTGCTCCATGCTTCTTGTTCTAGTTTGCTGGCTGCCAGAATGCAACACACCAGAGACGGATTGGCTTTTAATAAAAGGGGATTTATTTTGTTGGTTCTTCAGAGGAAAGGCAGCTAACTTTCCACTGAGGCTCTTTCTTACGTGGAAGGCACAGGATGGTCTCTGCTGGTCTTCTCTCCAGGCCCTTGGGTTCCAACAACTTTCCCCGGGGTGACTTCTTTCTCCATCT
>PVIY010013444.1:0-59155 GCA_004026745.1 Myrmecophaga tridactyla
ATTACACATGAAAGAGATCCTGAACTCTTAAATGCATGAGTAGAGTAAGAGTTGATGATCACCTGTCTGTTCCCAGAGTATAAGAGATTCCACCTGCAGGTTTCCCCCAGTTATATGAAATTCCCAGCCTTTAATTTTCTGAACAATTACACTAGTCCTTACCCAGGAGACAAAGTAAGGCACAATATCTCTGCCAACTTTCTCACCTCAACCAGTGTCTCCAATGCATAATATAAGAATACTCAGAAGTACAGAAAAGAAGATGATAGCATAGTGAGGTATGGAATTTAGTTCATCCTCTAGGGAAGTTAGTCAATAGCTAGGAAATGTATGGAACAACTAGGGGTTTCAGTGTCTGGACACACATCATAAAGCAGTCTGGAACTGGTGGAATGGCCAAGATCCCACGCAGAACTATAAGCTTCCTAGAGCATGAAGGCTGATGTCTCTCCCCCAAAGTCATGACAGGCTGATTCCCTGAGGGAAAAATAACCAGATTCTTCAAGGGCAAAGAAGATAACACAACTGAGCTCCAACTATGGGATTAATTAACAAATTCAGACAGCTGAACAAGCAGCATTAAATGCTAATGGATTAAACCCTAATCAAAAGGCATAGACTGCCATAATGTATTAAAAATCAGACCCATCTGTATGTTGTCTATGATATGCTCTCTTCAGACCCAAGGACAAAAACAGATTGAAAGTGAAAGGGAAAGGTTGGGAAAAGATATTTCATACAAACAACAACCAGAATAGAGTAATAGTAGTATACTAATATCCAACAAATTAGACTTCAAATGTAAAACAATTAAAAGAGACAAAGAAGGACACTATGTATTAACAAAAGGAATAATTCACCAGGAAGACTTAACAATTGTAAGTAATTATTCTCCAAGCCAGAGTGCCTCAACATACATGCAACAAACACTGACAACACTGAGAGGAGAAGAAGACACTTCTAAAATAATAGTTGGATACTTCAATATACTGATACCATCCATGGATATAATATCTAATCAGAGGATCAATAAGGAAGCAAATTTTGAATAATATGATAAATAAATTAGACTTAACAGACATTTACAGAACAGTAAAACCCACAAACAGCAGGATTCACATTTTTCTCAGGTCCTCATGGATCATTCACAAAGATAGATGACATGTTGGGTCACAAATCAAGTCTCAATAAATTTTAAAAGATTGAAATTATACAAAACAATTTATTGGATCATCATGGAATGAAGGTGGAAATCAGTAATAGGTGGAGGGTCAGAAAATTCACAAATATGGAGTTTTTATGGAAATATAAAATATAGAGGCTAAATAACACATTTTCAAACAACCACTGGGTCAAGAAAGAAATTATGAGAGAAATCAGCCAATATCTCAAGGCAAATGAAAATGAAAACACAACCTATCAAAACTTATGTTATGCAGCAATGGCAGTGCTGAGAGGGAAATTTATTGCCCTAAATGCCTATAGTTAAAAAAGAAGAAAGAGCAAAAATCAAGATATTAACACTTCAGCTGGAAGAAATAGAGAAAAAAACAGCAAACACACCTCAAAGGAAGCAGAAGGAAAGAAATAACAGACATTAGAGCAGAAATAAATGAAATTGAGAATATGAAACAATAGAGAAAATCAACAAAAGCAGAAGTTAATTCTTTGAGAAAAATCAATGAAATTGCTGAACCTTTAACTAGGCTGACAAAAAAAGAGGATGAAAGTAGATAAAATTAGAAATGAGAGAAAGGTATAACTACTGATCCTGCAAAAATAAAGGAGATAATGAGAGGAAACTATGAGCAACTCTATTAGTTGTTTAAGCTGTTGGAATGCAATAAAGCAGAAATTGAATGACTTTTAAAATCAGAATTCAATGTTACAAATTTACAGTTCTAAACCTATAAGATTGTCTAAACTAAGATATCTGGAAATAGAAACCTTAATTTGATAAGGTTGATGGGTCTAGAACATCTCTGTGAACTGCAAAGGCATGTGGCTGGCTCTGCTGGGTCCTTGATTTCTCAATTCGAATGCCTTCCCCGGGGACATTTTCTTTCAGCACCTCCAAACATCTGGGTCTCTTGTTGACTCTGTTGCTTCTGTCTGCTCTGAGGTTTCTTTAAAAATTTTCCCCTTTTAAAGTACTCTAGTAAACTAATCAAGACCCACCTTGAGTGTGTGGAATCACATCTCCATCTAATCAAAAGGTCACATCTACAATTGAGCATGCCACATTTTCATGGAGGTAATCTAATAAAAAAATTCTGCCCTATGATGTTGAGTCAGGATTAAAAGAAATGGATGTTCCCATAAGATTGGATCAGGATTAAAATCCACCTTTTCTGGGGTTCATAATACTTTCACACTGGCACATTCTATCCTCTGGACCTCACTAAAGACATATTTTTTCCATGTACAAAATGCATTCAGTCCATCACAATATTACAAAAAACTTAAACCATTTCAATGACAGCACAAATACAATACAAAGTCAAAACCAGTACAAATCTTATGAAAGTTAGTTACAGCCATGGTCTGTCCTAAGGTAAAAAGTTCTCTAACTCTGGATCTTTGAAACTCAGAACAAATTACAAGGTGCTTCCAACTATGGCTAATAAAATGGGAAAATACAAAACGTAGTTGGGATTGCAAATGCTAAGCAGACTAAAAACCACGTAACCCCCTAAGAAACAATATATCAGATCAGGACCAGTGAATAGCCTATGAACATGTAATGAAGGATGAGATCATTCTTCTCTAAATTAGTGGCTATAACATACTGAGGTAGAAAGAAATTCCAAAAGAAAAATCACAAAAAGATCTTTCTTTCATTCAATGAATTAGTCTCCTGAGGGAATTATGTTAAATGATAGCAAACATTTGGGTATTTGTTTGAAAATTGTTGTCTTTTGACAATAATGATAAAATTCATATGAGAAAATGTGATTATGAATACCTACACACATGCACTTGCATACATATATATACATCTTATCTAAAAATCATAATTACATGGAACCATCTCTCTCTCTCTCTCTCTCTCTCTCTCTCTCAGTAGATAGATAGATATATCTATTTATCTATCTGTATTAGCTAGGGTTCTCTAGAGAAACAGAATCAGCAGGAAATATCCGTAGATATAAAATTTATAAAAGTGCCTTATGTAACCGTGGGAACATAGAGTTCAAAATCCGTAGGGCAGGCTGTGAAGCTGATGACTCTGATGAAGGGTCTGGATGAACTCCACAGGAGAGGGCACCATCCAAAGCAGGGAGAGAATGTCTCTTCCAAATGCTCCTTAAAAGCCTTCCAGTGATTAGACTAAGCATCATTCATTGCAGAAGACACTCCCCTTGGATGATTACAAGTGCAATCAGCCGTAGATGCAGCTGACATTATCATGATTCGAGTTCCTGAAATGTCCTCATAGAAACAGACAGGTAAGCTGTTGTCCAACCAGATAATGGGCACTACCCCTTGGCCAAGTTGACAGATGAACCTGACCATGACTGTTGACCCCTTGTCGACTTGGCACTTATACACTTCACCTTAAGCTATACTTAATCTCTAAATAGAAAACAATAGCAGGCACATTTTTTCCTCACCTAACAATACTCAACTGCCCCATGAACAACAGGAAATGCATTAAATCTCTGCAGAATGGGTGCAAGTCCTTGGGTAATATTCATTCTTAAAGTAACTTGATATCTTACAACTTAAATACTATAAAATGAACAAAACAGCATTACAGTCCTCATTTCTGTAACTGATCATGTGATCATAGTTCATATTTATCACTACCTTCTTTCATGACCCATGCCATGACCCCTTTACCCTCAGCAAGCACTTCAACTGGCCATGGTTCTTTGCCTGGCAGGGGACCCAAATTTTCATTCCTGAAGTTTCAAAGCCATTGGTAGTTCTGCCTGGATTGGGTTGTTGCAGTTTTCCATTGATTTTAATCACAGCCCATGGTAGTATAAAAGATGCCCTAGGGGATCTCATATATTCCAGGAAAACTCTTGTTTATCTCTATTGTGTAGTTGCAGTCCTATTTTGCCAGCCAGTAAAGTAATCCCCTTCTTGGGTTGTTGATCCAGGGGCATGAGCAACTCAAAGTGACCAGGTGACAGCCTGAGATTCCAGTTGAATGGGGCACTGTTTTTCCTGATGGAAGCACTCTAAAATCTGTATAGCAGAAGAGCTCAGGGTCACAGGGATAGAAAGCAAAAATTTTCCTTGTGGATTACTAGGAGTAATAGTGAGTGATGCCACTCCCACTTCCACCCCTTGGTTTCTGGCCCCATGGATTCTGGCTATAGGAGAAATAGCACCATACAGTAGCTGCTGATTCAGAGCATACCCAGCTTTCTGGAGAACATGACCCCAGCCCTGCAAGGTATTGCCACCTAGTTGGCACCATAATTTGGTTTACAAAAGGCCATTCCACCATTCTACAAATCCAGTTGCTTCTGGATGACGGGGAACATGGTAAAACCAGAGAACTCCATGAGCATGTGCCCATTCCTGTACCTCATTTGCTGTGAAGTGTGTTCCTTGATCAGAAGCAATGGTGTATGGAATACCATGATGATGGACAAGGCATTTTGTAAGTCCACAGATGGTAGTTTTGGCAAAAACATTGTGTGTAGGGAAAGCAAACCCATATCCAGAGTATGTGTCTATTCTAGTTAGAGCAAATCGCTGCCCCTTCCATTAAGGGAGTGGTCCAATGTAATCAACCTACCACCATGTAGCTGGCTGGTCACCTTGGGGAATGGTCCCAAATCAGAGGCTGAGGGTAGGTCTCTGCTGCTGGCAGATGGGGAACTCAGCAGTGTCTGTATCCAGGTCAGTCTTGATAAGTGGAAATCCATGCTACTGAGCTCATGCATAACCTCCCATGGTTAATCATCTCATGCATGATCCCTACTATCATGACCACTTTGTTCGAGTCCATTGGGCAATGAGAGGAGTTTATGGGGAAAGAGGCTGACTAGGATCCACAGAACAGGTCATCTTATCCACTTGATTATTAAAACTTCCTCTGCTGAAGTCACCCTTTGGTGTGCATTCACATGGGACTCAAATACCATCATGTTTTTAGCCCACTCAGAAAGGTCTATCCACATACCTCTTCCCCAGAGCTCTTTGTCACCAATTTTCCAATTATGTTATTTCCAAGTCTCTGATAATCCAGTCAAACCATTAGCAACAGCCCATGAGTCAGTATACAAACACACCTCTGGCCAGTTCTCCTTCCAAGCAAAATGAACAATCAGGTACACTGCTAGAAGT
Source organism: Myrmecophaga tridactyla (assembly GCA_004026745.1). Taxonomy (NCBI): domain Eukaryota; kingdom Metazoa; phylum Chordata; class Mammalia; order Pilosa; family Myrmecophagidae; genus Myrmecophaga; species Myrmecophaga tridactyla. The sequence goes on from PVIY010013444.1 coordinate 5,308, forward strand.
TCTGCTCACTGGGAGGATTTCTCCTCACCACTGTCCTTCATGGACACCCCAGAAATGGGTTTGAGTGCTGCTGCTGTCCACTTTTGAGTGATACTTGCATATCGTGCTGAACCATCTGCAAACCACACAAGATTTCTCTTCCTCAGTCAATTCACTGTAAGGAACTCCCCAAGAGGCCATAGCTCTGGTCTGAGAAAGAGAATGTAATGTGGCAGGAGTGGAGACTATGGACATTTGGACCTCTTCCTCATGTAACTTACTGTGCCTTGCAGACCTGCTCTGGTCCTATCTTGCATATACCATTTCAATTTTATGATGGAGTGCTGCTGCACACACTCAACTTTATGGCATGGTGGGTCAGACAGCACCCAGCTCATGATAGTCAACTAAGGTCTCATGGTAACTTTGTGGCCCATGGTTAAGTGTTCAGTTTCTACCAAGGCCCAGTAGCAGGCCAAAAGTTGTTTCTCAAAAGGAGAGTAGTTATCTGCAGCAGGTGGTAGGGCTTTGCAACAAAATCTTAAGGGTCTGCATTGTGATAGGGGCTTGCCAAAGGCTCCAGACAGCACTTCTATTTGACATTGATATTTCCAGCACCATTGGATCTGCTGGATTGCATGATACTAATGGCAAAACCACTTGTACTGCAGCCTGGACCTACCATAGAGCCTCCTCTTGTTCAAGTCCCCACTCAAAATTAGCAGCTCTTCTAGTCACTCGATAAATGGGCCAAAGTAGCACACCCAAATGAGGAATATGTTGCCACCAAAATCCAAAGAGAGCAACTAGGTGTTGTGCCTGTTTTTTGGTCATAGGTGAGGTCAGATGCAGCAACTTATCCTTCACCTTAGAAGGGATATCTCAACATGTCCATTACCACTGGACACCTAGAATTTCACTGCAGTGGAAGGCCCTTGTATTCTTTTTGGATTTATCTCCCATCCTCTGACATGCAAATGCCTTACCAGTAAGTCTAGAGTAGTTGCTACTTCTTGCTCACTAGGTCCAATCAGCAAGATATCATCAATATAATGGACCAGTGTGATGTCTTGTGGGTGGGAGAAACAATCAAGGTCCCTGCAAACAAGATTATGGCAAACTGCTGGAGAGTTTTCATACCCCTGAGGTAGGACAGTGACCTTACCAGCTGAAAACTAACTATTTCTGGTGTTCTTTACTAACAGCTATTGACAAAAAAGCATTTTCCAGATCAATAGCTGCATACCAGGTACCAGGGGATGTGTTGACTTGATGGCAATGATGCCACAACCAGAACAGGAGCTGCAATTGTAGTTACTACCTGTGTGAGCTTATGATAATACACTGTCATCCTCTCAGACCCATCTGTTTTCTGCACAGGCCAAATAGGAGAGTTGAATGGGGATGTGGTGGGAATCACTACCCCTGCATCCTTCAAGTCCTTAAGAGTGGCAATAATCTCTGCAATCCCTCCAGGAATCCAGTATTCCTTCTGAATTACTGTCTTGCTTTGTAAGGGCAGTAGTAGAGGCTTCCAAGAGAGCTTTCCTACCATAATAGCCCTCACTCTATGAGTCAGAGAGCCAATGTGGGGATTCTACCAGTTGCTCAATATGCCTATTCTAATTATGCATTGTGGAACTGGGAAAATAACTACAGAATGTGTTCAGGGACCCACTGGACCCACTGTGAAACTGACCTGAGCCAAAAGTCCATCAATCACCTGACCTCCATAAGCCCTCACTCTGACTGGTGTACCAGAGTGTTACTTTGGGTCCTCTGGAATTAATGTCACTTCTGAACCAGTGTCTATTAATCCCCCAAATCTCTGACCATTTACTTTCCCCAGTGCACAGTTACCGTGGTAACAGTCTATTGGTCTTCTTAGGGGAAGGCTTGGAGGAAGCTTAACAGTATAAATTTGTGGCAGTGTAACAGGTCTTCCCCCAAAGTGTCCTGGCCTCCCCCTCATTCAAGGGACCCTGTCTGTAAACTGTTTCAAATATGGAAATTGATTAAAAGGCTGTGACTCTCTACTTTTGTAATTCAAGTTAGACTTCTGTCCACTTGACCTAGAACTCTGTTGCTTATACAGCTCAAACAAGAATTTAGTAGACTGCCCTTCTATTGTACTTCTAGGTACCCCATGATCTACTAGCCAATGCCACAAGTCTCTGTGAGTCAGATGATTTTGATGCCTGCTTTGAGTCTGCTGTCCATTATGGTAGCCATGTCCACCTTGTCTTAGCAATTAAGTGCTGCTGCTTGGCTTCTGCTAACTCAGGATCTGATCATACACATTATGTTTAAAGCTTCCAGCTAAGCAACAGCAATTCCCATGATAATATCTGACTTACAGAGAAGGGCAACTACAGAGATCTTCAGGTATGATGAATCTAGTCTCACAAATTTATTTCTCACAGTTCTTTTAAAAAGTGCATCTTCCAGACATTCCTGGGGTATGTGAGCAGGGTTTCCATGATAAATCTGCTCTAACATTCCAATCTCTCTAAGCCATTGGGTCCCCTCATCTACATTATACCAGGGCAGTTCTGGCACTTCAACTTCAGGTAACGGCCACCCTTTGACCCATATTTCAGTCAACCATCCAAACCAAATGTTATTGCCTTTTCTAACCCCTCAAACTATAACATTGAACTCATAATCTCTGCTTAGTGGGCCCATATCAATAAATTCAACCTGATGCAGCTTTATATTCCTTCCACCACTATCCCATACCCTTAATATCTATTGCCACATATAGTCCCCTGATTTCTATCTATATAAATTGGAATACTCATGCAGTTCTTTTGGAGTATAACATATCTCCTCATGGGTGGCACTTTGTACCTCACTTTTTGGGGCCTGCTGGAACTTTAGTCTAGTTATAGGTCTAGAAGTAATGAGGGGTGGTGGGGGTGGGTCATGAAAAGAATTAGAGGTATCTTCCAAGCCAACTGCTTCAGGGTATATGTTTGCAGCCTCATCTGGTGAAATGGGGTTAATCATTCTAGGGTTAATCCTTAGAGGTTGAGGTTGGGTGGCCAACTCCTCAGAGCAGGCTGGAATTGTTGTAGTTATGTCTTCAGAGCAGAATTTTACATGGTTATCTAGAAAAGACTCAGCTCTATCTAGGGTTTCAACCTCACCACCACCATTATTATCAATGTATATATCACCATCCCATTTTTCAGGGTCCCATTCCTTTCCAATCAATGCCCTCACTTTAATAGCAGACACCATGCTAGATTGAAATTTCAGTTTATGTCATAAAGTTACTACTCTAACAATGAGACTCTGAGTCTGATTTTCAGAGCTTTCAAGTCTGCAGCTACAGGAAATAAAATTTTCCTTCAGGGCACTCATAGAAACATTTACATTTGTCATATGGCATGTGTAAGATTCTCATTTGAAGTCTTTCGCTCAGCCCTTTCCCTCATCAATGCATATCTAACAACAACTAGCTAACATCCCTATACCTCCTATTCCCTATTACAAAACTCCGTAAAGATGTCAAAAACCTTATCCCCCCAGAGGTTGGCTTCATATAAGTGAAGCATTAGAAGAATCTAATGGTGATATTTTGACTACCTCTTTTGCCAGCTCACCCCATGGATTGGCAGTGTCATTCTGATTATCAGAAAAAGTCCTTAGTGCCTTTGAGTCCAATCAGAGCAGAAACCAATCATAAAACTTATTTTTAAGATTCTGTTTTTTAAGAACCACCCCACTCTCAGCACCAAACTTTATTAGGTAGGGTTGTCTGGAGAAACAGAATCCACAGAAGATATATGTAAATATAAAATTAATAAAAGTGTCTCATGTAACAGGGGATGTAGAGTCCAAGGTCGGTATGTAGGGCAGGTCATAAGCTGACAGCTCAGAAGTTCTTCAATGAACTCTTAGGACAGGCTGATTGGCTGAAGCTGGAAGAGTGACGGTCTCATCTGAATCCTCCTTAAATACCTTTCAGGGCATGCTTGCTTTGGCAGCACATATACTAAAATTGGAATGATACAGAGAATATTAGCATGGCCCCTGCGCAAGGATGACATGCAAATTCATGAAGCATTCCATGTTTTTAAAAAAAAGAAAGAAAAATACCCTTCAGGGGCTGTGCAAAGGTGTCTCAGTGGTAGAATTCTTGCCCCAAATTCCCAAGACCTGGGTTCAATTCCTGGAGCCTGCACGTGCCAAAAAATAGCCCTCTGGTGATTATATAAAGCATCATTCATTTCAGCAGACACTCCCCAGTGCCAGTTTGAAAGGATTATATACCCTAGGAAAGCCATGTTTTAATCCTAAGTGATTTTGTGCAAGCAACCATTTCTCTTAATCTCTATTTTCAGTACAATAAATTAGAAGCTTGATTGGGTTATCTCCTTGGAGATGTGGCTCAATCAATTGTTAATATTAAACTCAATTAAATGGAGATGTGTCTCCACCCATAATAGGTGGGACTTGATTAGTTTACTAGAATCCTATAAAAGAGAATGATGGGAGATTCTGAGGGAGCAGAGAATGGTGCAGAATCATGAAGCAGAGAGTCCACCAACCAGAAACTTTTGGAGATGAAGAAGGAAAACACCTCCCATGGAACTTAATCAAACAAGAAGTCAGAAGAGGAAGCTAGCAGACTTTGCCATGTGCCCTTCCCACTGAGAGAGAAACCCTGAACATCATAGGACTTCTTGAACCTAGGCACCTTCCCTGGATATCTTAGATTGAATATTTCTATACACTTGCTTTAATTGGGACATTTTCTTGGCTTTAGGACTGTAAACTAACAACTTATTAAATTCCCCTTTTTAAAAGTTGTTCCATTTTTGGTATATTGCCTTCTAGCAGCTAGCAAACTAGAACATTCCCCTTAGCTGATTACAAATGAATCAGCTGTGGACACAGCCAACATGATCATGATTTAAGTCCATGAAATGTCCTCATAGCAATAGAAAGGTCAGAGCTTTCCCAACCAGACAACTGGGTACCACCACCTGGCCAAGTTGACACATGAACCTGACCATGACAGATATTTAGCATGGGAATCTCCTCAAATAACTATACTGTTCAACATTTCCACACTCATAGGTATTTGTCATAGCACCACCCCATTTTGAGCTTCAAAATCTGTATTTTTCATGGTTCCCAGACAAACAGAAATGACAAGATATACATTTTGTGTGTTTTATTTATATATTTATATTTATGTATGATGGATGCCTAAGTAAATATTATGAAATTTATCCTAAAGTTCACTCACATGGCTGTTGGATTTGAGAAGCCTGAATTCCATAGGGAAAGCCATATGTCTGAAACTGAAAGGAAGGTTTTGCAGAAATCCCCTGGAGAAGCTGGCTGGCTGAAGTATAGATAAAAATTCTTCATTTTGACTGCTGAGATCCTCAGATCTCCTTTTATTATTTTGGTTTTTATTTGGAATTCTCATGGTGGTTAGAGCCACTCTGTTTTCAGCACAGGAAATGTGTGACTGAGACAGCCCAGAAAAATCTGACCAGCTGAGTTTTACTGCTTAAAATACACATATTCACAATAGTTGGCAAATGGTGATGTACCACACACAGGAATGTGTTAGCATTTGCAAATCTTCTGATGGTAGCGCCAAACCCTCAACTGTCACCTTCCTTCTCATTCACCTGAACACCAGACTCAGTCAAGTCTCCCTGGTCCCTAATTCTTCCATCAGCTCCTGTATCTACCTCTCTCATCAAGCAGGGTAGCCTCCAGCTGTAGAGGCCAGACTATGACCACTTGGATCAAGCCCGGTTCCAACAGTTGCATTTTCTTGAAGAGAATCTAGGAGTTAGCACACAGGGCAGATTCCTTCTCTGTCTGGGGGAGGAAACTTGAGAGAGTCAGAGTTCATCCATTGGATCAGTTAACTGAAGAAGGATTCATTTTGGTTAAACTCATGTTCATTTGAGATACTTTAGTGAGTTGCTCAGGATTAAGTAAGAAAGAAAAAGGTAGAATGCAAGCCATCTGCAGACTGATGATGTGCTCACTCCACTCTGGCCACATGGCAGCTTGCAGGTTGGACCTCATCAGATGGAAGTAAGCCCACGGTACCTGCCAAGTCCTGGCAATTCTGGGCAGGGCTCACATCTGGATAACAGCTAGTCCAAGCTTGTCAATGAAGATCCAGTCACACTTTGGTTTGAAATTTCACCATCTACTTCTGCCCCAAGTGGCTGGGACACCAACAGGGACTGGTGCTGAGGACAGGAGCAGCTGAGGGAGGCAGACATGTTCACAGCATATTTCCATTTACAGGGACCAGAACACAGGCCTCTGAGTGTCCATGGAGAAGTGTGCAAATTACAGTGATGGATAAGAGTGAAACCTCTACTTAGAGCACAGGAACTCTAGCAAACATGAGGGACTAGCATTGATAGTGCTGCTGAACACCCAAGAACACAGCCATTTATTTATTCAGTAAACAGTGAACGCATAAAATAAATTACCTTTAGAGGACCATATTTGCTCAAACATTGTGGTTAGCATGAGCAGAATCGATGCTTCAAAGTGTGTTAAAAGAAAACAGGGCTTGGGACTCACACACAACAGACATATCCAAAAAGTCATTGTTTTCAGGATTCATTTTGTTCAACATGATTTTTATTTTGTGGAATCTAAACACAGATATATGTTCACCTCATAACCTTTGATTTGTCTATTTTTGTATATAGGTATATTTTTCTTCTCTTACTGTAACATCAATGTCTAGTCTGAATATTGTTTGCAAGACTGGGGGAAGAACTGAACTCTTCATATCAACAAAGCTTGGACAGGGAATGTTATTTTCAGCCACTTTCTTTTTCCATTCAGATTATTCCTATCAAAACTCAACTAGTTATCTGAAACCAAAGTACAGAGATAAAGATCCTGGGTCCTTCAGGACAGCTGCCTTCACCCTGCCCCTTGACCTGGGCCACTTATGTTCTTTACATAGGTTTCAGGAAAATGAATTATGCCATTTTTTTTTAAAAAAAGGAGGGGAAGGACAGGGAAATGGCAGTAAAACCATGGATAACCAAGGTATTTCATCCAAGTGGTCAGTTTAAGAAAACAATAAAACTTATTCAAAATCAAAGAGAAAATACTGTGTGACAGCCACTCCATGGGGCTACCCTTTCTTGTAATCCACAACCTCTTCTGTCAGTTTGTCCACATTAAACAGTGAGGCATGAAGGCTGAAAAGCTATGTGCTTGGGACCAGGGAAGGTGCCAGGCACTTGTGCGCCCAGACAAAAGGGAGGAGATGCAGAAGCTTCCCCATCCCCCATTATGCTTCAGGGTCTCCTTCTCACTCCCAGAAGTTCCATAGATAGCCCACACCTCTAAGACTTCATACAAAATATCTCCTCTGGCTCAATTCTAACCAGGCTTTTTTAAAGGCCAGCCTGGGAAAGAATCTCAATCTCCCTTTTTCCAGAACAAAATTCTTTCCTGCCCACTGGTAAGGCTCTTGATTTTTTAGCTTGCTTTTGTTGTATTTGTCTTTAAAAGAAAAAGCCAGAAAAAGCATTATATAATCCTCCACACCAGAGCCAGTCATCACCCAGACAGAGCCTGCTGAGAAGAGGCTCCTCAAGGATGCACAGCAGTGCAACATTTTTGTCACCTGGAATTTGGGAGACCAACAAGCCCCCTGCAAACCTACCACATAGCTTCCCACCAGCTCTCAATGTCCCAGAGGATTAATCCAGTTCCAGCTCTGTTGACACTGGCAAGGGTGATAATCCCTGGCCCTCTGTGGCTTCCCTCTTCACATAGAGCTGAGATCTATGCCTTGCCCATACCAAGGTTCAGCAAGGTTTTCTCCGACTAAAATCAGAGAAAAATTCCACTCCATCACCAAGAACCATCTAAGGACAGTCCCAGCCCATTTCTTGGGGTCTTTTAAAATGCACATTTCTCTGACTCAAGCAGGTAGCTGAGATATGATGACAAGGAAAGAAAAGAGATAGGCTTGGGGTGTGAGGAATAAGTCACAGAACCAACTTGTCAGCCCTCCACAACTGTGATGGTTAGATTCTGGTGTCAATTGATCAGTGGCGATGCCCAGTTGTCTGGTCAGGAAAGCACTGGCCTGGCCATTGCTGCAAGGATATTTCATGGCTAGTTGATAAACTTGAAGGAAGGTGTATTATATAATCAGTCAGTTGATTGCATCTGTGGCTGATTACATCTGTGATACAGTAAGGCATGTCTCCCACAAATGATGTAATCCAATCAGTTGAAGACTTTAAAGGAAGAAGAGAGACTTTCATTGCTTCTTCAGCCAGTGAGACTCTACTGTGGAATCTGTCCAGACTCTTATCAGAGCTGCCAACTTCACAGCCTGTAACAGATTTTGAACTCTTCCATTCCCATGGTTGCATGAGACACCTTTATAGATCTCATATTTACAGATATCTGTTGTTAGTTATGTTTCCCTGGAGAACTCTGACTGATAAAACAACACTGTGATTTTGTGCAGGTAGAGGCATCCACACCCCAAGCTGTACCTGGAAATTTAGGAAAATGCAGGAGGGAAAAAAATGATGTGGTTGTACCACTTTCTCTGAAAGTCATTTAATGCTTCCTTCATGGCCCTCCCCTACCATGACTGCTTCACTGAGTTCTCAAGTGCAGGCAGGGCCTGCTGTAATGCTGGGAGTTTGGAGAATCCTGCTCACTGATGGTGTTCACAAACAGACAGGCAGGTAGTTGTGGTGGGTGGGGGTGCCCAGGTTCTCTGGCCTGCTTCTGGCAGGGCTGGAAGAGCACTTCTTCTCATCACCAAGGGTGATGGCACATGGTAGCTGTTGCAAAAGTCCAAGGGTCTGTCCAGAGACTCATCAATGAGCATGCTGAATTCTTTGAGGCTGTCATCGTAGTAATCTCAGTTGCACATACACACATTTCAATGCCCAAGTTCCCCAGGAAGTGGTGATGTCTGCAAGGAGTCTTGTCTTTGCTGTCAAGCAAGGTGCTTCCAAGTTCAGAGCTGTAATCTTTCAGCAACTCTTACTTACATTCTGGATCTTTGTCCAAAAAGGACCCTGGGTCCAGTTCCACAGGTCAGCGATGGAGTCACTGGGCTCTATTCCTGGGGCTATGGTGGTTGCTTGGTCAGCTGGCATGTCAGAAGGCTCAGGGTCAGTAATGATACCTGGGGTTCTCATTCTTCTGCTGGGTCCAGACAAGGGGCTACTCTATGCTGCCTGGGAGCCCCTGCTGGGTGGGATGGACACCCAGGAAACTGCCACCTGCAGGACCACACTGCAGTAATGGGAGGCACTGTGTTGGGTAGATATTGAAGGTCTGTTCACCACTTCTTCTTAAGGAGGGAGTAGATTTAGGTTTGGCAAATATCTGTAATAAAATGGTAGTGTTGAGTACTTGTGGGCTTCCTGATAGGCAATTGATTGATTTCACATTGCTGCTGCTGCACCTCAGTGGTGGTGGCAGATGCTGCAGCAGCTCAGGAAGAGGATGGCCTACAACAGCCAGAAGTACCAAAGTTCATAGTAGTAGTTACAGCACTGAAACTGTTCACAGCAATGTCCTGTGTCACATATGTAGTTTTGATTGTTAGTACTCATACAGGTTTGCTTATCCTGTGGGGGTTCAGCTGTGACTAACAAAGGACTGGGCAGTGCCTGGAGGAGCAGTGGTCATGCCACCCAGGAGCCTTCTCTCCATCCTTCCCTTCCTCTGCCATACTGCTGGCACCACCCTCCTTCTCTTCCTCCCTGTCTTTTTCCTTCTTCCCTCTTTTCCTGTTGCACTATCAGCTCCAGATCTCTTTTTAAGTCATTTCTACTTGTTTAGGGAGATGTCTTTCATTACTGATTTGTTGAATGTAGGTATAATCGGCCATGGATGCAATCAAATGACTAATGATATAAATCCATGAAATACCCTCACAGTAACATTCAGGACAGTGCTTGTTGAGCAAACAAATAGGCACCATATCTTAGCCCAATTGACGCATGAAATTAGCCTTGACACTTTTCAAGTAAATATATTTCAGGAAAAAACTTTACCAAATGATTCGCATAACATGGATTCCTATGTTTTCAGCTTCTAACATTCGCATTGCCCTTTACCTGGCCACTAAGCCAGTATCACCTAATTTAAGGGTTTCATTGTGGCAGTGTCCCACAATTAGGAAAACATAAAATTGATGTTGTGAAAACAACCTTCAAATATATATGGCTCAAATAAACTGATATTTATTTTTCACTTTTGTAAAAGCTAAACTGAGCATTTCTGGTGAATGAGTGGCTTTGTTCCAATAGGTAATTTCTCCAGGCCCTTTGGGGCTCTTTGTTTTGCTAGTCTCCAACCTGTGCTACCCAAGAAACCTCTCATCTGTATTAAGCCTGTGGACTACAAAAGAACATGTTGATTATGTATGTGAAGTTTTGTGGGCCAGGTCTGGAAGTAGTTCCTCTTATTCTGCTCATGTTTCATTGACCAGAAATATGTTACACCGCCACAACTTAGGGCAAGTTGGGCAAGGAAATACAGGTTATCTGTATTTCTGTGCCCAGAAAGAAGGAAATATTTGGTGAACATCCAGTCTCTACAATGCTTTGTGACCTTAAGCAATTGACTTGACCTCACTTGTCTCATTCTTTTCATCTGCAGATAATTATAGTGATATCTTCAATTTATTGTGAGTTTTAAATGAACTAATATGTGTAAAGTGCTCAGGAGAGTATGTGGCATGCTGTAGTCACTATTAAGTATAAGTTTAAAAGAAGTTCAGTATGTCTCTTCATCTAAAATGTAGAAATGTAGGAAGCTGTTGCTGAACCTGGCACTTCTCTTGCAAGCCTCCCTCACCTACAGGAGGGGCTACATAGGTAGTTCTGTTGTGACCAGAGGTAGTTCAGAAGCATGTATGGCATCATCACCTCCTCTTTCCCCATCTGCTGGCTTATTGAAGATTAATGCTACTCTTTTGGAAATCATTTGTTGAAGATGGCACAGACACAAAAGAGAATCTAGCCTTTGATTCAGTTCTTCAAAAAGGACTGTCTGATCAAGAACTATATATTAAGATTTTGTGTAAGCAAAGATATATAACATTTTAATGTATGACATAGAACTGTTGGGATTTTTATTTTATAGCAACTAACATTTTTCTAACTACTCCAACAGCTGTCCCCCATTCTGTGTGACATAGTAAGCCTCTTATTCTGAAGGGGAATAACTGCTTTTCACTCCATCCTGCCTTGTCAATCTGTCTTATCACTGTGCTCAGGCCCCCTACTTCTCCCCAGTTTTGCCCTCAAGGTGAACTTATAACCCATGTGAATTAAGGTCTTTTTTTTTTTTTAGCGGGCAGAACTCCTTTTAGTATTTCTTGTAGGGCCATTCTCTTGTTGATAAATTCTTTCAGGACTTCTTTGCCTGTGAAAATTTTAATCTCTTCTTCAGTTTTGAAGGACAATTTGGCTGGGTGCAGGATTCTTGGCTGGAGGTCTTTCTCTTTCAGGATCTTGAATATATCATACCACTGCCTTCTCTGCTCCAGGGTGCTAGTTGAGTAGTCTGAACACAGTCTTGTTCAATTTCCCTTGTATGTAGTAGATTGTTTTTCTCTTGCCACTTTCAAGATTTTCTGCTTCTCTTCAATATTTGACAGATTGATTAGTATGTGCCTTGGGGAAGGCCTATTTGGATTTATATCCTCAACTACTCTACCTAGCCCTTTACTCCTCTAATCTCCTTCTGGGACACCAATGATTTTTACATTTGTGTCCTTTGTTTTGTCTGTCATTTCCCTGAGATTCAATTCAACTTTTTCCATCTTTTTTGCCATTTGCTGTTTTGAGTCTTTGAAGCCACTTATCCTGTCCTCTGTATCACTTATCCTTTCTTCTGTCTCTTCAAATCTGTTGTTGTGTGCCTCTAGCACGTTCTTTATTTGGCCAACAGAGTCTTTAATCTCTGTGATACCTTCCATTTTCTATTTATTCTTTCAAATTCCTCTTTATGCTTTTCTACTGTCTTCTTGATCCCCTTTAAGTCATTTGCTATCCCACTTATTTTATTAATTAGAGTTGTATGAACATCTTCAATTAGTTGTTCCAATGTCTGTGTCTCCTCTGGTGTTTTAATTTGATCATTAGGCAGGGCTATATCTGTGTGCATTGTAATATGCTTAGAGATCTTCTGCTGTCTTTGTGGCATGTAAATAACTTGATTGATTTACTTTAGGAGTTGATTTCTTTCAGTAGTCTAAGGCCTTGTGTTTGTGGGATGGCTGTACAGCAGGGAGAACAGTATGAGTGGGAGTGCTCAGTGTGGTGATTTGTTTCAAGGCATGTATAGGCATAGGTTGGGGGTGTTATGCTGATGCTCGTGAACATGGGTGCCCAGCAGCCAGGGAGGATGTAGCTGCATGGGTGCACTGGACAGGGGGCACAACCCTGGTGTGCACTGGTCTAAGGCAGGGGTCCTTTATGCACATGTGTAGAGCTGTGGCAGCAGTTCAGCAGTATGTCTTCATTAACTGGGAGCAGAGGTAACCTAGCTGTGCAGGTCAGCAATTTTTCAGAGCTGGGAAGTGTGACTGGGGGCCATGCATATGTGTGATTCTAGGTCTACTGTGTACTGACATTCCCAGAGCTCAATGACATGATTGGGGGCCTGTGCACATTCATGGGTCTATGAGTGCCATATACTGATGTGCTGAGCTTGAGGGGTGTGAGGTGAGGCTGTGCGACACTATGGGCAGGTGGGCAGGGATAGCGTGGGTTATGGAGGTTAGTGCCCACAGTCTTTATCCACTGGCAATTGCCTGCAGGGAACAAGGAGGGGAGGCAATGCTCAGGAGGGGTGCAGAAGATGAGGGTTGGGCTGCACCTAAGGTTGGGGAGTGGGCCAGTTATGTGCACTGGGGGCTGGTGAGGTGGGAGCACCTTGAGTGTGGGGAAAGGGAGCTGGTGATGGGGTTCTGGTGTGTGGGGTGTGGGGTGAATCTCTGGTCATGGGGCTGTATTGGTGAGGTTAGCACACCCAAGGAACATGGCCTGGCTTACTTCTTAGTCCCTGGCTCCTGTCTGTGCACTCCCATGGGCTCCATATCTCCACACTAGGTTCCAGCTTTCTGCCTCTCAGTTCCTCAGCCTCTGCAACCAGGGATGCCCTATGTAGTGCAGAAGGCTCTCCCAGGTCAGCTGCATTTCTGAAGCACCACCTCAATTGCGCTCCTGTCCTTTCTCTAATTTTTCCATGGAGCAGGGCTGATCTTGAGCTACTCTATTTGGCCATCTTTCAGGAATAAATTTTTGAGGCATACAACATTGTGATTGAACCTATGGAACATTTCATTATGCACAATAAGCCAGAAACAAAGAGCAAATATTGTATGGTCTCATTTAGAAAATATTTATAAGAAAATGAGCTTAGATTATTAGCTCTTACAGCAGTCAAATTTAGTCCAGAGTGGTAATTTTTATTTCTGAAGTTTGAAAAGATGTTTTATATATCTATAACCTGATAATTAGCTATAGGAACAAAGCTAATCAGATTGAAATTAAGTTAATTCAGGACAGAGGGATTAAGGAAGACTCTGTTTGCATTAGAAAACCTCATCTGCTCTTTGAAACCAAGGCAAGAAGAGCTTTTTTCTTTTCTGTTAAGAACCTAAATTTTTTGTTGCACATAATCTAACTCAACTTCAGTGGATAGATCATTTAAACAATCCAAACACAGCTAGCTCAAAATAAGAATGAGGGCCTTTAAACTTGTATAGCTTAATAAATGCCTGGATAAATCCCAGAGAATATTAAGAAATCATAAAAAAGTCCCTTGAGGGATGGAAGAAAAAATATGGAACTATTAGATTTTAACACCAGGAAAACCTCTGATACAATGCCAAATATTAGGGACATCTAAATCAATAGGCTATGCCCTTGATCTTGAGGTTAGCTCTTGTGAATCTTATATATGTAGTTGAGAAGATTAGCTTACCTATAGGTATGCCTAAGAGTTAGTTCCACAAGACCTCTTTTTTTGCTTAGATGTGGCCTCTCTCTCTCTCTAAGGTCAGCTCTGCAAGTGAAATTTCATCATTCTCCTATATGGGACATGACATCCACGGTGAAAGTTTCCCTGGCGGCATGGGAGATGACTCTCAGGGATGGGCCTGACCCTGTCACTGCAGGATCAACAATGCCATCTTGAACAAAAGGGGGAAAATAAGTGTAACAAATAAGGTATCTGTGCCTAAGAGAGGTCAAATAGAGTTGAGAAGCTACTTTGGAGGTCAATCTTATGCAAGCTTCAGTTATATATTGCTACCTATCATAGCTTGTCAACTCCCAACCAAAACCATTACTGTTAATCCTAAAGAAAACCTAAGGCATTATATAAGATTCTACAAAGTTTCCATGAACTAGGGTAACTTTCCAGAAACCTACAACCTCCCAATAGATTCCCTGGGCCAGATAAGTCCTAAAATGCAAAGGGACCAGGCCCTCCACAACATCAACTAGTTCCATCCCCCTGTACCATATTATTGACAGTCCCTTCCAACATGAAAAATTTAGAATGGGCATAGCACAAATGCCCCTAAAGAGTGGGAGAAAGATCAAAGTGATGATGGAGTTATACAGAAAAGGTAGGGTTTAGAAAATAAGTATGACTGCTGAATCATAAGAATGATATTTCTTTTAGTCTCCAGTAACTTAGATCAGCTCTATGTAAAAACCTAAAATTGTGGAATTGTAACTCATACCAATGTCTGAAATCTGTTCTACAACTGATTGTTTCTATAGTGCTTTGAAATTTATTGTTTTTGTATATTTATTATTTTTCATGAAAAAGAAAGAAGTCAATTGTGGTGGTAAATACACAGCTGTATGATGATGATGATATTGTGCCCCATTGATTGTACACTTTGGATGATTACATGGTGTGTGAATATATAAAATATAGCAATAAAATTTTTAAAAAATTAAAAATATTAAAAATAATGCCATGTGCCCTGACCACAATTTATGATGTGTTATATAATCTCTAGGTGCAAATTACTCCTGAAAATAGGACCCCCAGGTATATAACCAGATGGCAAGAGGAGGAAGGTTGAAATGTCAGTGGGATGAATGTCAGGGTGGTGAATAGTAAGTCTGAATATTGAGCAGGTCTGAGTCATGATATCATTTCCACTAGTCAGTCAAGGACTTTGGCATGGAATTGCAAGTGATGACTGAGTGTAGAAGATGACTTCCTGCAGAGGAGCCATGGCATCCTCCCTCCCTTGGCCTCAGATATAGACATTTAGGAGACTGAGAGTTTGGGGTGTGGTTTAGCTTGCTAGCGGCCAGAATGCAATGTACCAGGCGTGGAATGACTTTTAAAAAAGGAATTTAATAAGTTGCTAGTTTAAAGTTCTAAGGCTGAGAAAATGTCTCAATTAAAGCAAGTCTGTAAAAATGTCCAAATTAAGGCACCAACAAGGGGTTACCTTCATTCAAGAAAGGCCGATGAAGTTCAGGGTTTCTCTCTCAACTGGAAAGGCACATGGTGAATCTGGCAATATCTTCTAGCATCCTCTCCAGGCCTCTTGCTTCATGAAGCTCTCCCAGGGGTATTCTCCTTCATCTCCAAATGTCACTGGCTGGCAGACTCTGTAGTTCCTGTGTCTCTGCTGCTCTCTTCATTCTCACAACTATGTCATTCTCAAGCTTTTTCCAAAGTGCTTCCTCTTTTAAAGGATTCCAATAAAGTAATCAAGACCCACCTGGAATGGGTGGAGTCACAGCTCCCTCCAATCCAAGTTAATACCCACAGTTCTGTGAGTCACATCTCCCTGGAGATCATCCAATCAAGTTATTGCAAACTATATTGTTGAATAAGGATTAGAAGAAATGGTTGCTCCCATAAGAATGATTAGAATTAAAACATGGCTTTTCTAGGGTATATAAATCTTTTCAAACCAGCACAGAGTGTCTTTATCTGGAGGCAAATGGGACAGATGTAAGAGGTACAGGGGAAGTCTTCAATAGTGGGAGGACTATTTCTTTCCAAATGCAGCAGTAAACCCATTCCTTCTTGATGAGACAATATTTTGGTTATGAGTCAATTCACCCTCATAATGAACTTCTCTAGTTTCTGAGGTCAGTTGTCCTCTGAATGAATGAGCCCCTCTGCTGAAAAGCATTTCATTAGGTTTAGGTTCAGGAAGCCATCAACTTAAGACAGGGACATCATGATTCCTTCAACAGAGGAACATGCAACAGAGCCAGTGAACAAGTGCCTTCAGCTGGACAAGGGCTTACTAGCCTGTTGTCAAATGCAAGGACATGGCCCAGAATAAAGTGTGGCAGAAAATTTAATAAGGAAAAATCTCTTTCCTCGATGTGGCATGACTTGAAAATTTCACAGTAGTGCAGGTCTGTGTTTGTCAGTGATTATGGAAATTTAGCTATTGGGAGTTTCCTGAGGAATGCAATATATATCTCCATGGTTGGGTAGAGATATCTCTTGCTCTATCAAATCTGGGATGCATCCAAAACTGTTCATGCCACAGATAAGGTAGCTTCTACACTCAGTTTTTGGCAACCCGTTCCCACAAACTGATGCCTCAAGGCACAAGACCCTACCTGAAACAGCCAAACATGCATGAAATCAAAGTGCTACAAATACTCACCTTCTCCTGAAGTCAGAAAATGGATTGAGTGACATGTAGGCCCTTTGACAATCTCAATTCTGCACTGAGACACCAAATACATATCCTCCCAGCAGGTAGTTGGGTTCAGTGTTGCCACATGATCCTGCAATCTAGTTAATAGGTATATAATCCAAAGAGTTGAAAATAGGGATATGAATAGACATTTGCACACTGGTATTTATGGTGGCATTGTTCAGAATTGTCAATAGATGAAGGTGGCCCAAGTGTACATCAACTGATGAGTGAGAGGGTGAATTGTGATATATAGATATATAGACATAATATAGATATGGATATAGATTTAAATATAGATACAGATACAGACAAGGATAGGCATAAGCATGACATAGACATAGGCATAGATATAGATATGCTGAATACTGTGCAGCTGCAGAAAGGAATGAAGTGTGCAACAAGGACAATGAAACTTGAGGACATTGTGTTGAACAAAATATTCTAGAAAAGAAAAAACAAATATTATATGGTCTCACTGATATAAACTTACTATAATGAACAAGCTCTGAGAACAAATTTGAGAGCATAGATTATCAGGATATCAAAAGTGGGCATAGATTGGGCAATCAGTATGGAATGTTCCATAAGGTTACTGTAAAGTTTCTTAGATTGTAATCTCTTATAGTAGTAACATTTGTTTCTGAGTTTCAACTTTTTTACTAAATTCTGTTTGCTGTTCTATTTGTGCATAACCTGGTTGTTCCCTGGAATTTTGGGTATCTGTGGAACACCAGAGACTCAGAATTAGATTTCTGCAGTTCTGAAATTTAGAATTACACCATACACCAACTGTTAAAAAAGCTGAAAAAGAGATCAGATTTCAATTAGACATATGAATGAAGCTGATCTGGTGAGGGCTATGGTAAATAAGAACACAGGGTAAGGGATGTTGTGGCCTGTTTTCAAAAAACAACTTCTATGTGAGACCAATGAAGAGATGTGTATTTTGTACAAAATAAAAAGTATATGTAATACATGCTCTAATTTAACCCATCTTGTCAGTTTATTTAAAGAACCTAATTACATGGTACCTAGAATAGGGAATGAGATCTTGTTATTCTGTATAGGTTATTGTAATAATCTGATACATCCAATCGTATTTTGGGCAAAAAATAATAAAGTACTTGCAAAGTCCATTGAGGGATTGGAGAAAAAAATGTGGCACTATTAAACTTCCCCATCTGAGGTAATTCTGATATTCTCTCAAGCATTAGGGACTCCCAATTTAGTAAACCAAGCCCTTGATCTTGAGATTTGCCCTTATGAAACATTTCTGTAAAGGAAAAGGTAAGCCTATGTATAATTATGCTTAAGAATTATCCCATAAAAACAGAAGCTGCTGAAACTGATTTAAAAAGAAATGTTATGAATAAATTTATAACAAGTCAAATAGTTGATTTAATAATCAATTAAATATCCTCAGAAAATAGCCCAGAGGCAAAAGTCCTCCCCAAGGAATTCTACTAAATTTTTATAGAATTAATAAGAATGTCTCACAACTCTTCCAAAAAGGAGAAGAGGGAGAACATTTCTCATCTCATTACATGTGGCCAATAACACCTGATAACAAAATCAAACCAAAATCATCACTGGGAGTAAAAAACTATAGATCAGTTTCTCTTATGAATATGGATGCAACAGTTTGCAATAAAATAACAGCAAACTGAATCCAGCAACATATAAAAAGTATTATGGGCCATGAAATAAGATTTATTCCATGAATGCAAGGTTGGTTTAACATCGATGAAAAACTGGATGCTTTCCATCTAAGACCATGTGCAAGACAAAAAAAATCCAGCATTGTACTGGAGGTCCTGGCCATGTCAGTTAGGCAACTAAAATAAATAAAAGCAACTCCATTTCTTCAATTTTTTTCATATTATGTTGCTCAAATGTGGCCTTTCTAACCCAAACTCTATGAAAAAACTCATTATCCACCCCACTTTGAGTGGCATGACATCAGGGATGTAAGTCTCCCTGGAAATGTGGACATGCATCCCAGGGATGCACCTGGCCTTAGTATTGTATGAGTGAAATGCCTTCTTGACCAATAGGAGGAAGAGAAATGAAACAATATAATGATTCAGCAGTAAACTCATTTGTTAAATCCTACCTTCTGTTATACTCCTCCTTCTATTTAAATAACATATACGCATAAAAGCAAAACCTGCACATTCAATTTGATTGTCAGTGAAGGATACAGACAACAGGAACTTGAGGGAAAATTGGTTCAGAGACAAAATGAGCTTAAATTATGAGATGGATTGTGAGGAAAGGGAGATGTTTATGGTAGAGGACATTTAACTTATAATCAGTTATAGAATTCATAAGAAATCAGGAGATAACATTAAATTGGAGACATTAGACTTAGGGGAGATAAGATGACTTTTCAATAGTTCAGAAGGAGTAATTTATGTGTATGAATGGAATATTGGAAGATATTATGTTATACTGTAATCAGGAACTTACATAATCCATTTGTTGAAATGAAGGTAAATGTGTGAGATTCAAAAGGCATGGATAAGATTTGGTATATTTATGAAGTATGCAGGAATGATTTAATTATCAAGGTATAGTAGGGTCATCAGGTATATCTGAAAATCACTGGCTTTAGGCTGGGTTAATATCACAGTCACGTTTAGTGTCAGTTGCAGTCATATGAAAATGCAGGTATTCGGAGGCACTGACTTTTGGGATTTTGATTGGTAGATGTGGTAAATAGAGGGGCATAATATTGGTCTTGATAAGCATCTGTTGAAATGAGTAACGGGACTAAGCTGAAGAAAAAAGTGATTAACTACAGAGGCTGACGTTTAACAAAAGGGGCCCCCATTTGTATGGGATTCTAGGAATGGAGGGTATTTGTATGAAGATACTAGAACAGGAGGAAGTTGTGGCCACACCACAGGGTCTGACCTTTGATGAATGATGTGAAAGGGACATTTCAGATAAAATCTCAGAGAGGTGTATAATTTTCAAGGAATTTGTGCTTCACATTAGGCAGAGCAAAACTGAAATACTAGCTATTTCACTATTTAGCCATGTAATATCATATTATTAAAGATTTATGAACCTCTGATCATGTATTTGTTAAATTGGTAAATAAGCAATAAATAGTAAGATTGTTGTGAATATGAAGAAAGCAAATATATATCAATCACTAATATATGATTTGTTTTTCTTTTTATGAGCTGAGGGAAAAATTAATTCTACTTCTATTAAGAAATTATCATCATTTGTTCTTGAAATACACTTAATTATTAATAGTGTTTTAGGGAAAATTTATAAGTTATCAATGATTACTGCCTTCACATATACAATGCACATGCATATATACAAAGAGAAAACAAATGAAACTCAGAAATGTTTTTATTAACAATGAGAGTTATAGGAGAGGATTTCAGTTACCACTATGACTTTATTAAATAGTCTGATGGAGCAACTAGATATTTTCCTAAACCCCTTTATTCTATATTTTTGAGCCTCTTTACCCTATCACTATGGTAGTATGTGACAAAATCATTAGGACTCACCTACTCCTGCTAATTTCTTAGGCAGGAAATTTGCAATCTTGATTTGGGGAATGGGCATCACTGACCCACAAAATGAAACTACTTCTTGAATTGATCAACCCCATCAGAAATGACTTTTAAGTTGCATGATTTATATCAAATCCATTAGGTAGGGTAGGCCACAGTGGCTCAGCAGGCAGTGTTCTTTCCTGCCATGCCAGAGACCTGGGTTTGACTCCCAGCACCTGCCCATGCAAAAAAAAAATCTATTGGGTAAAGTTACAAAATCAAGGTTGAGAAAGTGATCTTTACGGACATTCCATAGGGTTGAACCAAGATGATGTAAGTCAAGTGCATACAGGAAGGCAGGGGAAGGTAGAGCAATAAGAGAGTGAAAGACCAGAGGGCTGGGACGGATGTTGGGTAACTGATGATAGTCCATACACCAAGAATATTTAAATCTGAGAAATTCCACAATACCCAGAGGTGGAGACCCAAATCTACATCTGGTATGAATTAGGGATATCTATTTTTTATACCAAGGAGGGGATTGAAAATCACTGAATATCATGTGATGATTAACATAAGAAACTCCACGATTTTCATGTTCTTATATCTAATATAGCTACATAAGATAACCACTACTTTTTACATTTGAGCTGGGGGGTGAGGGTCCTCCTTTTGTTTCTGTTAGAGCATCCTGTATGATTTAGTTGGTTAGGCTGGGGATTTACTTCCAAGTGAAATTTTGGATATATATAAAGGTGGGTCTAGAAATTGGAGACAGGCCTTGGGTCTTTGGGTTCCTTCTCCATCTTCATCCATGCCTGCTTAGTACTTGGATTGCCTGTGAATGAAAAACCACAGGAAGACAGTTGATGACCAACTATTGACATTGAAGCCACTGTTGAATAATGAATGTATATTTCTATTGAATTTACAGCCTTAATGCCAGAATATCCAACTTTCTCATTATTAGCCTGGATAATCTAAGTACACTCAGGAGATAGTCAAGGATGTGAAGTACACTTAATTTCTCCTAGACCCTGGGATACTTACAGTGTTTTGGGGCCTGAATAAGGATATTTTTTCCACCATTTTCACCAATTTATTACAGCCTCCATTAAGGCTAAGCAGTCACAGAAAATATGTGACAGGTTTTACTTTCCTCATGCAGCCCATGTCCTTGTTGGGGGAAGTGGTCCATTCATTTACTATGTTTTGGTTATAATTTCTTTAGGAGTGTGGTGAATACCTGGTGATAGAGATGAGTACACACAAAACAGTGCAGTAGTGAGGCAGATGGATCATCAGGTGGGTAGAATCACCTGGAGTGAGGCATGCAGGCATCAGCAGAGTAGAGGAAAGTGTTACACTATGGAAGACAATGAGCAATAATTTATTTATTTTCTCCAGTAGAAAACACCTTAATATCTTGATACACACACAAACACACACACACACACACAAACTTTGAAAAGATGTTTTAAATTCTCTTTGCCATACATGTTCTATTGCCATACATACAATTCTCTATTTACGTACATGTTCGTATGTATGTACATAGCAATGATGAATGGAAGATAGATAAGCAAGCGTGGGAATAATTTCTGGTGGTTAATAATATTTTCATTTAAAATGTCTGTATTTTTCTCTTAACCTGAAAAGGAATTTAAATTCATTAAATCTTAAAAGAAAAATGTTATCAATCCTGGAGTATTGAGGACATTTGTGAAGGAAAAATCTGGCTTTTATCACCTTGATATCTCATTAGATTAGGAGATGGGAGATCATTGCAGATGTGAGAAGGGCCCCACCTTTATCAGGCTTTGCAGATATATGCACTAATTCATGCATTCACATGGCACTGACCTTTGGTGATACATTTTGAATGAATTTCCTCCAAATTCTCCCTCTTTGTCTGGATAAATGATACTAATACAGAAAAGCTTGGGAGAAGGAAAGCACTCCCCAGGGAGAATACCAACTTTAGAAAATAAGCCTTGATTAGGAATGGCTAGGGAAAGGGCAGGAGCTGCCTGATGAGTGCTGTCCTTCTATAGACCAATTACATTTCCTTTCCTGCCCCCCAAATTCATTATAGCTTCAAACTCCGAGAGGTACTAAGAGGTTGAGTTATTGAATTCAAGGGGAAAATAAAGCAGTTGAGATTGGTTGTAGCATATCTTGTTTTGTTTACATATTTGCATAAGTTGGGAGAGGATCCATAGCATCTATCTGATTGTCCAGGAAAAACAGGACCCACAAATATTTAGGAATCAATGGCAGAATTGTGCCAAACAGAGGAAGTGTCTTCTATGTAACTGAACTTATTCTATTAAAATAAAACCTTAAATTAATTGGAAATATTAAAAATATTTCTTCCATATTGAATATTTCAATAGTGAAAAATACTTAAGAAAGGAGAATGGCTTTTCTTTCTTTCTTTTTTTTCACTATTTGCCATGGCCAGAACCTCCATGGCAAATGCTGTACAGATGTAGCAAGAATTGACATTTTCATGTTGCAGCTGATCTTAGATGGGCAGCATCCAGTTTCCATCCATGTTAACCAACCAGTGAGTATGGAATAAATCATATTTGTAATGGCCTTTAATACTTTTTATACATTGCTGGATTCAGCTTGCTAGTATTTTACTGTAAACTGTTGCATCTATATTCCTAAGAAATACTGGTCGATAGTTTTTCACTCCATGATGGTTTTGTTATCAGGTATTATTGACTCCATGGAATGGATTAAGAAATATCCTCCCTATTCTCTGTTTTGGAAGAGTTGTGAGGCATTTTTATTAATTCTTTTTTAAAAACTATGTATAATTCCTTGGGGGAGGACATTTGGCCCTGGGCTATTTTTTGAGGATAGTTACTTGATTACTAAATTAACCTCTTCATTTGTTATAAATTTATTCAGACCATTTCTTCTTCAGTTTCTTTAGCTTCTATGTTTATGGGAATATGTCCATTACAGCTGTTATTCAATTTTTTGCAATAATGATGTTCTTAGAACTCCAAGTAGAGATGGACCTTTTTTATTTAGTAAATCAATGTTAATCTGAAGGTAATTGTGCCGTTTCACTGCAGACAGTTGGTGACAGGCTATCTGAGGGTAGGTTCCATTATCGTTGAGAAGGAAATTCACCAGGATTTAACTCATAAGTAATTTTTAGAGATGAACCTGCCTTATTTTAAGATGCTGGGTTCTATTTTTCTGCAATTAGTCCCATGGATGGCATAGAAGTTTATGAAATAAATAAACAAATAGTGACAGAACACAGGTATTGCCTAAAGAGGAAATAGTGTTCTGTTCAACAGAACTTTGCCAGAGAAAGGAAAGGCTAAAATAGGTGGGTCTTCAGAAAAAGGGAGGAATTAAAAGGGATTAATATTTAAACTGACAATGAAGGAAAATGAATAAGTGGGAGTATGTGTGACTTGGATTTGGAATGGATGAAGGATGACAATAGTGTTCATTGCATAAAGAATAACAGTTTTTCAGTGTGTTTTGGTGGTGCTGAAAGCAGGTTTCAAGAATTAATTCCTGGAAGCCTAAAGGAACCATTAATTATGATTGGGAATGAGAGGAGACATAGCTTTCACTTGTTTGGAGGAAGTAATTGTTTCAATTTGCAAAAGCTGCACATGACTGGTGTCTTCTGGTCCTTCTCTCTCAGGTTTCATCATTTTCAGCATCTGGTTTCAGTGCTTTTCTCTCTGTGTCCTGCATGTACTCTCAATTTCTCTAGGACTATTCCCTCTGAGTTTCTCCCTGCTTCTTGGGAGCATCTGTGAATTTCAACTCTGGGTTTTCTCTGTTAAATGGTCCTACCCACAGCAGGTCTGCTCCTTCAGGAATGGATTACAAGAGCATGGCCTTTTCTGGTGGTATGTAACAGCTTCAAATCAGCATAGTAATGTCTTCAATTCAAATATATTTTCATTTGTGGCCCAGCAACTGCTGGGAAAATGTAAATAATCATCCCCAACTCCCTAAAATTATCTTCAAAGTTAGAAAAGAATGAGAAACAATATTAGCATTGAATAAGCATTAAAGAAGAATATGATACATTTCAGGCAATTCACAAAGGGATACAAAGACAGATAAAAATCTTATGCTTTGTATGAGACTAAGGAGATACCACACATTTCATGCATATTCTCAATTTATTTCTTATATTTTCAAGACCAGAAGTAGGTTTTCAATTTGGAGCCAGGAAAAAAGGCCTACCCCTCAATCCTGACTGCCAGATGCTATGCATTTCTCTTAACAGGAAGCTGGCAGAAATTTTCCTTGATTACATTTTGAAGTAATGGCTTCCTTTCTTGTGTAGACTTTGCATGGACAAAATGATGAGACATATTGAAACTTTGACACACATTTCAAATGTGCGTGCATTTCAAAAGAACAATGAAAGTGGTGCTACTTGAAGCTTTGGCTTTTCTAAAGTAAGTATTCAAAGAGAGGGGAGGGAGAAGGGGGTCTTCTTTTAAATTCAATAAGGAGAATAAAGGCTTTCTTGTTTTTCAACTTGTATTTGCTCTTAAATAACACAAAAACATGCACAGGTAAAATCTCATAAATGAAATGCAGTTGATAGTATATTCACTGTCATTACAGGAATATAAAGGAAGAAAATGTCATCAATCTGAAAGATAGGTCAGATTTTAGTTCAGTGATGAAAAGAGGAGAGAAAAGGGCTAGAATTGATCATGGAAACATTTCAATAATTTTATTTGAGGAGTATTTTCATTTGACTGCTCAAGGAAATACACTGAGTAGGTCAGCTTAAAAAAATGGGAATTTATTAGCTCCATAGTTTTGAGGCTATGAGAGCATCCAAATCAAGGTGACAACAAGGCAATGCTTTCTCCAGGTAAACTGGTATTGTGGGGCTGGCAGATGACAATCCATTGTCTTTAGATTGTCACATGGCAAGACACATTGCAGCATCTCTTGGTCTCTCCCTTTTCTTCTCCTTTCTGTTGATGTTCAGATTCTGGCTGCTCTTTCTACGGCTCTCTCTCTGAATTTCAATCACTTATAAATTATTCCTGTCATAGGGTGAAGACCCATCCTGATGGAGGTGGGCCACGCCTTAACTGAAGTAGCCTCATCAAGATATCCTCCCATTGTGGCAGGATAGGAGGATGCGACCAGTCCTTTCACCAAGAGTTCTTGAAAATGTGTTGCAGGTGAGAGGATGGAAATGTAAATAATAATGAGTGAAATCAGCATTGGCAAAGGCAATAATGACCTCTTCGTAGTATGGAACATCCCCAGTGAGAATGGAGGGGCTCACAGGAGATGGGTAATTCATTTATTTGTGAAGTTGTGAACTATGATCTTCTGCCAAGATTGTTTTGAGAATTCATGATCATAGTAACAAGCTAATATTTAAGTGAAATATGTCATGACCTGTTCTAAGCATCTTACAATATTAATCTTTTTATTTTTTACTTTATTTTCAGGGGGTGCATGGACTGGGAATTGAACCTGAGTCTCCCACATGACAGCGAACATTTTATCACTGAACTACCAATGCACCCCCCAATATTACTCTTTCTATGAGTTCTCTGAGTGGGATATTGTTATAGTCGCTGCAGTTTCTGAAGAGCAAATGGAGGGACAGTGAGGATAAACAAATTGCCAAAAGTAGATAATCTAATAAGCGACAGACCTGGCACTGAAATCAAAGCAATACAGCTGATATTACTGGATTGTGAAACATAATGCCAGGAAAACATTTCCCAGCTTATCCAAGGAAGACCCTTGAGAGAAAGTTGCCTCAGTTACAATTGGAGGCTGAATATTTCAAATCCCTCCTTTACATAAATAGAAATGATTTTTTATATATTCTTCATCTTTTAGAGGTAAATGCTCCTGTTATACAAATTCTTCACACCCTTTGGTTCCAAAATGCATACACATATATTTATTTATGCATATATTTATACAAATAAATGTATATGTATTTGTATATTCATTTATTATTTATTGATTTGCACACCAATACACATATATACAAATACATACATATAACATATTTTAATATTTTTCAATTTCCCACATAATTGTTCAGTACAGCTCTACCCAGTGTCTGTTAAATGAGCTATAAAATTCAAATATGAAGAACCATCTTGAAACCTTCAACCATGAGGAGGAGCACAGAGCTGGCCTCTGAGTTAGACTGCACATTACCTCACTTCATTGTTAGCCAACTCCCAAGAGGCTCAGCTCTAAAAGAAACAATGCCATTTTGAAAATGCATTCATATTGTATATTCAATACATTCTGAACATATGGTGCATGCAGTTGCTCCTGTTTAGGAAAATGGAAATATCTTTGGACTAATCTGCCCTTCTTTCCTTCTTTTATTTTCTGATCTTAAAATGTGACAATTGTGTATATGAAATCATAGCTGGCATCCTGTCTTCCCTTACATCTTACTCAGTGACCTGCAGAGAACATAATTTTGTGGCAACCACTCTGGCTTTTTTTAGGGCCTCCCAGTGTCCCAGGTTCCAGATCATGGGGTCTCCACATCTTTCCCACCTTCAAATCTCCATCTCTTACCTCAGCTTCCCCAGTACTTTTCTCCAATTCAGAGTGTAAAGATCTGTAAGTAGAAGTATAGAGGGTGCCTTTTCCAGAATGTGTGAGTTAACATTAGGGGGTAGGAAAGTACTCAGCATTTGGGAAATCCAGTCCGTCATTTCTCATACCCAGAAAACTCTACCAAATCACTAGCTATAGGAAGACATTTTGCTTCATGTTTTCCATGGGAGTGGTCAAATCGAAGACATGCTATCACATTATCTTGGTAACATGAAGTTCATGGTTAAAAAACAGGAGTGGAGAGATGGGAACCAAAGCACAGAAGAATATGGATTTTACGTGTCAGCCATGTTGTGGACTCAGAAAACTCTTGCTGCAACACTGCTCTATCTGTAAGTTTTGATAACTAATCTTTAGGTTAAATGATTTACTCCTACTATCCCAGGTGCTTCCCATTGAAAATAGTTTAATTTCACACACTGACAGTAGATACATGGAGAAGTGATTTCATTACCCTTGTCATTACTACAAAGAGGAAGATGGAAAAATATGGATGAACCACACAAAGCCCAACTCTGATATGAGAATTGTGGCCACACGTTATCAAGGAGAGACTCATACCAAAAATTGTTACTCTGAGACATGCTCACAGGGTTTTAAAAATTCAGAATAGACCATAAAAGAGTTAAAAGAGCATACAGGTACTATTATGAGCTCTTTAATTTGCTCCCACCCAAACCTCCTAGTAGTTCTTTTAGCCAGGTTCTGTTTTCCTTCTCTGTATATGGATGGTGTCACAGATGCAGAGAGAGTGAAGGACACAGTCCAGCATGGTGTCAGGCAGAGACCAATACTCAGGCATTTGACTACACCTTATAGGGTGTGCAGATATTATTGCTTACAAGGAGCTTGAGGTGGATCAGATACTATAATAGAAAGCCTTTCAGGAACGTCATTTATTTTCTCAGCTTAAAAATAAGCTTTGTGATTCTAACTGATCATTTTTTTTTACTTTCTTGGGATAATGTTTACATGACATTATAGCAGTAAACATAAGAAATTCACAAGAATGGTGAACAAATGTGGTTTCTTTGCTTACACTACAGAACTACTACAACCCCCATTCCAGTGGGCACCTGGCAGGGATTCCATTGGGCAGGTTCCAAGGAGTAGGCTGTGGAGGAGGGACATTAGTTACAACTCCTTATGACTTAAGCAGCTCCCTGATAGGCTTTTTTAACCCCTGGAACTCTGTGCACCATAAGCTAGGAGCATAGGATTGAGCCTGCCATGCTTCCAGGTGGCAATGAGATCCTGGACAAGTCACCTACCTTTATATCCAACAAATCCACTAACAAAACTGTGGATATCTCTTAACTGGACAGGGGAGAAAGTTGATGCAATGGTGGTAGGAGGGACTATGGCTAAGTGGGGCCAATGCCGGGAGTCCCACGGAAGGTCACAGATACCTTCTGTGATGCACCAGGAGTTCTAACCTGGAACTGTCCAGACAGGTGGGGGGTGGGGACAAAAGCTTGATGTGGATAGGGAATTGGGGGCATAGAGAGGGGATTCCAGAGCTCTTGCTCCTTCTGCAGGTCCCTCTTTCTGAACATTCAATATTGACTGTGCTGAGGAGTCCATTTCACCCAGGCTCAGCCTCTGGTCTGAACATAGTCTCAGTTATTCAGTCATTGGGGATTGGGCACATTTTCACAATGAAGTGAGCCCAAAGTTTCCTGCACTTTGGCCCACCAGCCAGCAGGCACTAAAATGACTTTTCTGACCATACCACATAGGACACACCTCCTGGTACATGCCTCTGCCAGGCCCCACAACCACAGGATGAATTTCTTCCCTCAGGACACGCAAAAGAGGTGCCTATAGCTTGGGGAGTACTTGGGTCATGCCCATGTCCACATGAGTACATAGCTTCCTGTTCATGCCTGAGACTGAGAAGGGGACTTTGCTGCTGTTCTCTGAGATTCATTTCTAAAAAGCAAGCACAGAACCTTCATTTTCTGCACTCTTTCCATGCAGTTCCTTCTCTAGGTAATAGTTTAGCAAGAGGTATTTTAACAAAGTATCTCTCATCAGGGGATTTACGAGGTCAGAATCTAGGATAATTGTATGGAATCAGGACTCTCCTTAGTGACAATCCTAATACAGATTCAGACAGAGAGGAAAAGCATTCTAAAATACTGAAATTGATATGCAAAATATTTTATCCTTCCAGTGGAGCAATTGAGGGACAGACCAGTCCTGGCTGAGCCATATCAGAGTCCAAGGTGAAAGGGAAAATGGTACTTTTGGATATATGCCTTTATTATTTACTTTTCTGGTTAATTTTTCCTGCAAAAATTACATAGTAGAAAAAATATTGAAGAGTTTACAAGTATGAGTGTTCTAATTTGCTAGCTGCCAGAATGCAATATACCAGAAATGGAGTGGCTTTTTAAAAAGGGAATTTAATCAGATGCTGGTTTACAATTTTAAGGCTAAGAAAATGTCCCAGTTAAAGCAAGTCTATAGAAATGCACAATCTAAGGCATCCAGAGAAAGATACCTTGATTCAAGAAGGCCGGTGAAGTTCAGGGTTTCTCTCTCAAGTGGAAGGGCACATGGTAAACATGGCATCATCTGCTAGCTTCTTCTCCTGGCTTCCTGTTTCATGAGGCTCCCTGGGAGGCATTTTCCCTCTTCATCTCCAAAGTCGCTGGTTGGTGGACTCTGATTCTCATGGCTATGTTGCTCTGCTCTGATTTCTCTGAATCACTTTCTTTCTCCAAAATGTTTCCTCTTTTATAGGACTCCCAAATGGGTGGAGACACACCTCCAGCTAATCCAGTTTAACAGCCACTCTTGATTTAAAATCACATCTCCAGGGAGATGATCTAATTACAGTTTCAAACATTCAATACTGAATAGGGATTAGAAGAAATGGCTGCCTTTACAAAATGGGATTAGGATTAAAACATGGCTTTTCTAGGGGACATACATCATTTCAAGACAGCACAATGGGTAATACAACTCCCAATATTAATGTTAAATGTTTTTTACCCCAAATTCCATCACTCCTAATAATTTTAGTTTCATGGTGAATTTTTAAATAAATTTTTTGAAATATACTTTTTAAAATTTTTCTCATTTTCAAATGCTACATTGTACAATTCTTTATGACAAGTGATGATCTTAAGTAACTTTTAAGTTTAACTTTCTGAAATGCTTTAGTTTTGTTACTATACCATTTATATAGACAGATCAATAGAGGTGATATTTGCACAGCATGAAAATGTCCTAAATGTCCCTGAACACTTTAAATTGGTTGTTTGCTATGTGAATTTTACTAACATGCAAACTTCAACTGAAGATATGCCTGTACTGAGTAAAATTCATGCATGAACAGAAATTAGTTTTTGATTATCAAGACACTAATGATTTTCAATAGCTAGTATTGCATACTGCTTAAAACTACTTAAGATGACATTTGTGCGAGACTTAAATTATCAATTTATTGAAGAGCCATGACAGAGGCTGTTTTTCTTTTTGTAATTCAGATGTGTTCATTGAAAGTAAATTTCTCCCATAGAAAAGTCAAATTCTGAACCTGTACTTAGCTTATTTTGTATATTTCCATGGAAAGGTGAAATCAGTAAGTCTACAATCTCATCATTTTGTATATGCCCATTTCCTGTAATAATAAATATTTCAAATGGTGAACCATTTTCTATTTCTTTTCTCTTTATCTACTTTCAAATTTGAAAATGTATTCATATGTCTAGTTAAATTTTACTCTAATGATATACCCTGAATGGGGTGTAAGCCTAATAACTATCCACCTTTATATATTGCTTGGATTTTTGTTCAGATTTATTAACTGATTTCTCTTTGTGCAGTATATCAACTCCCATTATAAATCACATAAATGTTTGTAATCTCTGTTCAACAAGAATCAGTGCCCTGAATTACATTTGTTACCCTGCCATCTTGGCACCTAAAGTTAAACCCTTTCACTTCATAAGTCATAGCACTTCTCCACCTGGCAAATCCCTGCTGGGATCCAGTCACTAGCCCATTCCCCTAATATATACCAAAAGTCACTAATGTCTATCAAAGAACTCCTGAAGGGGAAAGAAATAGAGAGATAATCCCCTGAAACAAACAAGCACAGACAGGCAAAATAAAAAGCCAAGTACAGAAAATATGACTAAATTCTGATCCACCTATTGAAGGCATAGTGAGCACAAGAAATTCTTGGGCAACATGTCCCTAGCTTGGAGAAGGGATTTATATAATGCATGTCTTTCTCCATGGCTTTCAGGAATAAAGTGCAGTCAGTCTCCAAGACATGCAGCAGTGGAAGGAGTTTTGCATGAAACTGGAATACAAACTCCTCACTGTTTCCACAAAGATCCCAAATCATTCAGGACACCAAAGCCATAGTGCTATTAAGATAAAAATGACACATTTCCTACTTAATAACATCCAGACTCTTAAAAGGCTGATTGCTTCAAAAATTTTGGTTGAATTGCATTTAGGTAGATTTGGCTCCTGAATATTTAAGTGCCATGGTAGTGACATAGATTTTGTTTTCAATTTCACAAAATTGCAAAGTCAATTTTCATATGCGCATTATACAAGAAGATAAACTGTAATGTTTCTGAGATTTTTTTCAACTCAAGCATCATGGAAAGAAATATAATTGTATATTTTTTAATAGTCCACTATTCAGTATGAAGAAAGGAATAATTGCCCAGACATCTGCTCTGGAAAAAAAATAGAGGTAGGATAGTGATGACTTTTTAAAAAATAATCTTGAAGTTTTCCATTTAGAACATTTGTTTTTTGTATACACTTCTTTCTTTTTTCTACTAATGTTATTATTGAACATTGTATTGTTTCTGGTAAAGAAATATGTTAAGACATAAAACTTTACATAATTGATATGTGTTGGTTTTCTTTTGCCAATAATACATTTGTAGACTTAGGAAAATACAAAACTCTATAGTTTTAAAGCAAAACTAAAATTAATCAGACAATTGGGTAAATTGGCTACATATGAAATAATAATAGTTTTTATCCACATTAGCAGTAGGCTGAAAAACAACTAGCAAACAACCGGAAATAAAAGTTGAAGGAAATGGTCTGTTCACAATAGCAACAGAAACAATAAAATAAATTTAACAAGAAAATTCCTATGTAAAGATAATGATAAATATTATTGAAAGACATAAAGAACATTCTAAATGAATGAAAAGGCATATCACATTCTCAATAGTCATGTAACATTGATGTTCTTCCCCCAAAAAATAGTTTATAAAGGGAATGATTTCCAATTAAGACCCTAATAGTGTTTTGAGGAATGTTGGGAGAAATACATGGGTGTTTTTAAAGTAATTTATTTTGAAAATATGTCAAGTCTATAAAAAATTGCAAGATGGGTACAAAGAACTCCTAATCCCTTTACTGAGATTCTCCAGTTGTTATAATTTTACTATATTTGATCACTAGCCAACATTTCATAAAAATACTCTAGTATATTTATCTACAAAATAAAGACATACTCCTGGAAAATTTAAGATCAGGTATCAACTTTGTTTCAATACTTATAAACCCATGCACAGACCCCTTCAACTTTTACCCACTGTTCTTTCTACCCTTCACAAGCTGTCTCAAAAATTATCTATTTTTTCTAATCAAATTCAGTATGGAACTCTTCCTGAGGTTCTTCCAATTTCACATCTTTGACAAATTTGAGGAGCACATATGACCCCAGCCTTCATCTGCCCAGTGTTCCCTTTTGAGATTTAGGCCCCATGTTCCCAGTAGAAACCTAGCTTGAAGCTGTGCTTTACTCATTGCAGTCCATCAAGAGTGATCAGAGATCCACTTTCCTCACCCATGGGTGATATGAAATTGATAACCTGATGAAATTTCTTCAGATTCCTCCATATGCAAAAACATGCTCTCATTTTGTAATATAATGACATTTTATGAAGACATGTTTTGAGATTATATCAATACTGTGGTCTTCACTGATCTTATGCCCACCATCTTTTCAACCCAATCAACCACCACTCTAATGGTTGCCAGCTGATTATTTTCCATTTTCAGCAGTGTTCTTATATTTTATTTGGCTTTCTGTATTACATAGCTCACTGGCTATGTTATGGCACTCAAGATTCATGTACTCTATTTTATTCAATGTGTTCTCATCTGTTATTTATTTATTTATTTTGATGCTTAAATTGTACCAGATTGCACTAGTGGGATCTCTTGTAAGATCATTCAGGTGAGGCCCCAAGTAAATCACCTGTACTTAGTCTAGGCAGGATTCAGGGAGAGAGGATTAAATTATACCTGATTTCATTTTCCAAGTTACATCTTATGATGCAAGTTTCATTTCTTTCATTAAGGCTTGTAGGCATCCATCTTTGAATATTTAAAGTTCACCAATACCCTTCTAAATTTTCTCTCAATGTACCTCTTTAGTCAATGCATCCTAAACCTAAAGGGCTCATTTGGGCACAAATAGCTCATCATGTCATTGTTCTTTAACTTTGCCAATGCATGCACACTGTTCTTTGAAGATGGACCATAGGGCTTACAATGGTCTTCAGAGCCTGATTGCTTCTCTTTGTCGTTCTTTGCCTTCCAGTCTACCCCAATTGCCTGCAGTCCATTCCACTCTCAGGTCCTGGAAAGAGCAATCTGTTGTTGTTGGAATTCTGTGTATTTTCCCATTAAACCAGTTTGTATACCATGCAAATTTTCTAGGACTTTGCCTAGCTGAATACTTCATGTTTCACCAAACTTATCTGTTCTTTCCATGAAGATTGTCCTACCTCAAAAATGAAGTTGTTACATACCATTTACACAGGTTAACATTGTCATTTTTTTACTTTAAATTATCTTTTGCAAACTAAACTTAAACACCACAGAGCAGACAGACAATTGACTGTTTTGTTTGTATATTTGCATTGACTAATACAGCCTTGACTCAAAGAGATTATGAATTCCCTTTAAAATGTTGTATAACAGCTAAGATAGAAAGACAAAGGGTAACATAAAACCATGAGTAATATAAAAAGTAGAATACACAATTACCTAAAATACCTGCTTTTAAAAAAATATGCAAAAAATTTTTAAGTGATTTTTAAGGGTAACTATTATAAAGGAGGCAAGAGTATTTCTAGGAATTGGCCTTTGTTGGGATAGAAATGTTTATAGCATTTTCTTAAAACCATTTTATTTCAGTAAGCTTGTTAGAAATGTCACCACTTTTGTTGCTAACTTTAGTGAATGATTTTTTTCTCTTTTATTCTTTGTCTTGGTATAGGGTTTTTAATTTTATTGATCTTTTCAAAGACAAACTTTTAGTTTTGTTGATTCTATTGTTTTTCAGTTCTCTAACTCATCTCTGATCTAATCTTTATTTCCTTCTTTCTACCAAATTTGAATTTAGCTTGCTCTCCTTTTTCTATTTCCTTAAGATGTAAATTCTGGTATTGATTTCCAATTGTTACTCTTTTTAAATACAGGTGTTTATGGTTAAATTTCTCTATTGTCAAGGTTTTCAGTGCATCCTCTATGTTATGTTGTATATTCATTTTTGTATATCTCAAAGTATTTTCTAATATCCCTCATGATTTCATCTATGACCCTCTGGTTGATTGAGTGTGAGGTTCAACTTCCACATATTTGTGTAACTTCCCAATTTCCCTTCTGTTACTGATTTCTAGTTTCATTTCACCTCAGTCAAAGAGCATACTTGTTTTCAGTGTTTTTATATATGTAATAGGATAACATATGGTCTATTCTGGGAATGTTCTGCATGGACTTTAGAAGAATGTATATTCTGCTGGAACTAGTAAATTTACAGTGTTGTTCAAGTCTTCTATTTCCTATCAATTACCTGTCTAGTTTTTCTATTAATTTGTGAAATGGGAAATTGAACTGTCCAACTATTACAGTAAAACTGTGTACCATAATAGCTATATGTCTATTCAAATAGATATGTATTTATTTTTTCTCCATATAATTTGGTACTCTGTTGTTCCTTGCATCTAAGTTTATAATTGTATACGTTCTTGATAGGTTGACACTTTTCTATATAGATATATGTATAATATATAGTTGTTTGTTTTTTGTAACTATGGTTGTTTTAATTTTGTCTTTTATTCTAGTGTGCCTATTTTATTTTTTAGTTATTATTTGCAGGCATTATTTCATTACTGTTTTCCATTCTCTTGCTTTTAACCTTTCTGGGCCTTTTGGATCTGAGGTGTTTCTCTTACAGGCAATAAATTGTTGCATTAAGATTTATACATCATGTGAAGCTCTGTTCTAATTAAGCAATTATTTTTTAAAAATTTATTAAACCAAATAATAAGAACAGAACTTGGCATAATAGATAAAATTACTTACAGTGAAAGACTTAAATTTTCCATTTTATTTGTTTTCTATATGTATTTTTTATTAACTCCTCCATTATTGTGTAGTGTACCATTTTAATTCCCTCCTCATTTCACCTTTTTCTTTAACATTATTGAAATAATTTCTAAATTTCAGGGCAAATGCAAAAAATAAAGAATACCAAAATACAAATCTGTCTCTTATATCTTATTTTAGCATTTTTTATATTTTGCCATATTTACCATTCCTTCTTTCTTCCTTTATGTCTTCCTCCTTCCTAAATATTTGAAAGTAGGTTGGATATGCCATTGTCCTGGCACCCAATGTTTCTATGTAAATATCCTTAGAACTAGGATAATCACTAATGTTAACTGCCTTATGTAGAGTTAACAAGTTAAACACATTTACTATTGGTGCAGATTTTGTGTGTTCCAATTTTTCCATATGTCCAACAAGGTCTTTTCAAGTCTTTTCTCCATTATTAGATACCACCTGGGTGCATGTATTAATTTAATTGTTCTTGACTCTTTTGGTGCTCTTTTTTTCAATTGTGTAAATATATATACAATATATATGTTACAAACACTCCTAAGAATAACATTCACTGGGATTAATTACATTGGCAGTGTAGGGCTGTGCTCATCAACAACCATTTCCAGAACTTTCCCTTCACACTAAACAGAAAGCCTGTACCCATTGTGCATTAATTCAATGTTGTCCAAGTACCATGCACCAGGAAAGCTCAAGCTTATTTTCTTTCTCTCAACTTGCTTATTTCAGTTATTTCAAATGAGTGAAATCATACAATATGTCTCTATGTGCCTGACATTTCATTCAGTGTGATGTCTTTAGTTAATCCTTTTGTAGCATGTGGCAGGACTTCATTCTACAGCTGCATAATATTCCACTGTATATATATAAACCACACATTTTATCTCCTCTGTTGATGCACACTTGGGTTGTTTTCATGTTTTGGCTGTTATAAAAACTTTGTTGTAAGTGCTTCTGTACAAGTATCTTCGTTCCTGCTCATTTGTTCTTTGGGGACTATACCTATAAGTAGAAGACCTCATCAGATGATAGTTGTATGCTTAACTATGGGAAGAACTTCCAGACTCTTTCACGTAGTGGTTGCATCACTTTATATTCCCACCAGAAATGTACAGGGTTTCTAACTCACTACACCATTGTGAATATTTATCTATTTATTTTTAAATAGTAGCCATTCTCATAAGTGTGATATGCTGTATGTCACTGCGATTTTTAAAAACTTCTTCTTGTAGTACCAATTAAACTACTCACAATTTCCCATTTAACCACTTTCAAGTGGAAATTTCAATTGGATCAATTACATTCATGGTATTGTGCTACTATCACCAATATCCATTATCCCAACTTCTTCATCATCTCAAACAGAAACTCTCTACCCATTAAACAATAATTCCTTGTGTTACATATTTCTCACACTGTCCCTTTCTATAAATGTTATATAAAATCACATATGTCTGTGACATCTACTTGGTACATATTATTATTTAAGTCCTCTATTTCTTTTGGCCTTCAGTGTGAATGTGCTAGCCATCATTTAAAGTAGTATCTTGACATCTTCTACTATTAATATAGAATAACCTAATTCTCCCATCAATCTGTGAGCTCTTGCTTTATATATTTTGGGCCTCACAATTATTTACTTATGCTTTTTATCTTCAAATTTTATTGGGATATATTGACATACCATATATTCCATGAAAAGTACACAAAGTGTCACGTTAGCATCACCTAGTTGTGCAATCATCCATCACACTCAGTTTTAGATCATTTTCATTGCTCCAAAAAGAAAAATAACACATAGAACTGTAAAAAGAAAACCCAAAATATCCTATATCCCTTATCTCCTCTATTATTGACCTCTAGTATTTGTGTGGTACATCTGTTACTGTTGATGAAATAATATTAAGGTATTACCATTAACACTAGTCCATAGCTGGCAATGGATAGTTTCCTCACATACAACTTATCATTAACTCTTTGTACTAGTGTTGTTATATTTTCCTAGTTCATGCAAGAAATTACTTCTATTTGTAGTGTTAATCAGTGACATTATGACTTTAAACAACCTCTTTCAACCAAACTCACCTTCAATAGAGAACTATACTTATAATCCCAATAACAAACTACTCTCACCTCTATCTATTTCCAAATATTTAAGTTCAAACTTGTTAAGAATTAAAAAGAATTGCCTTCTTTTTATCTAGCTTCTGGCTGTTTCTATGTACATTATATTCTATGTTTTAGGACTGAGTTTACATATTCTAGTTATGTTTGTAATTGATATTTTATCAATATATAAGGTCTTTGTTTTTTCTAAGAATATTTGACTTTTAGTCTGTTTTGTCTGCTGATTATTTAATCATCCCCACTCTGTTTGGGCTGCAATATTTATGGAATATTTTTCCATCCTTTCACTTTTAACTTACTTGTGTCTTTGAATTTAAGTGTCACTTGTAAGTAGAAGATTGTTCTCTCTTCCATATCACAGGGGTTAGGGGAGCAAGCAGTGCCCCCCACACTATAGAAAATCTGCATAAAATGTTTTGGCCCTCCTCTCGTACAAGAGAAGTCTGAATTTTTTTCTTTTCTGTTTACAATGACTTATTGGTATTAAAAGATACAACATATTAATATTTTATAATACTATACATAAATTTTATGCATTTCTGAGTTGCTAAATATCTTCTATGTTGTGTATTTTCTGGTATTTTCTTTGTGGCTACCATGGAGTTTAACATCTTGAATCTAATAATCTCTTTAGATTTGATACAACCTTAATTTCAATATCTCTACAACTTGGTTCTTGTACTTCTCTATTCTCCTTTCTTTATAAAGTTCTTGTCACAAATCATATGTTTATTTCTTTTGAGTCTGAAACTATACATTTGTCATTACTCTAATGCATTTGCATGTTATATTCTACATGTGGAGTTACATATTAAAAATACAGTAAAATAGTACTGGAATTTATAATTACCAGCATAATTACTTTACTGGAGACCTGTATCATGCTGCTTTGATCAGCTGTCCCGTCACCTTTCCTTTCAGTCTTAAGAATTCACTTTAGTTTTGCTGATAGGCCAGATTAATTGGTGATATATACTCATCTTTTGTTCATCTGAGAATATCATAATCTCTCCCTCAGTTTTGAAAGAGAACTTCTCTGGATATAAAGAGTCTTGCTGGGTAATTCTTTTTTACAGTTCTTTATAAATATTTCTTCCCATTGCCTTATTGTGTCCAAGGTTTGTTGATTTTATTTTTAAAGCAGTTTTATTGAGGCATGTTCACACACCATATTGATGTATAGTCACATACCATACAATCTTTCCAAAGTGTACAATGTCTCACAGTATAAACAACAAGAATTGTGCATTGATTACCATAATCAATTTTAGAACACTTTCATTCCTCCAAAAATAAAATTTCATATACCTTATACACCTTTATTATTGAAACTTAGCATTCATGTGGTGCCTATTTTATAATTGAGAAAATAATATTAAAATATTTATTGTTAGCTGTAGTCCATAGTTTGTTTTAGGTATAGTTTTTCACAAATATCACCCTATTATTGGCATCTTGTTATAGTGAGCTACATTTTTTCTAGTTCATGAAAGAACATTCTTATCTTTCTTATCTTTTTACTACTAACCATTGTCATCATCTGTTTTATCTAGTTTTCATTCTAGTGACACGTATGGTCCTAAACTTCTCCTTTGAACCACAATCACATAATTCAGCAGTGCTAATCAGAATCTCAGTAATGTACCATTACATTTTATCCATTTCAAAATATTATGAATCAATGTAATTAAAAGTTCTACAAAAACTATGCATTAGCTCTCCATTCTTTACCCTCCTATATCCTGGTAACCTATATCTTAGATTATACCTCTATGATTTTGCTTATTAGTATTTCATATTAGTGAGATCATAAAATATTTGTCCTTTTGTGTCTGGCTTATTTCACCACCCATAATATACTAAAGTTTCATCTTTGTTGTTGCAGGCATCAGGAATTCATTCTTTCTAACAGCTGAATAATTTTCAATCATGTTTATTGTTTATCCTTCTTCAGTTGATGGACACTTGAGTTGTTCCTATCCTTTCGCAGTTGTGAATAGTGCTGGTATTAGCATCAG
The DNA here is from genome assembly GCA_004026745.1 of Myrmecophaga tridactyla. Classification (NCBI taxonomy): domain Eukaryota; kingdom Metazoa; phylum Chordata; class Mammalia; order Pilosa; family Myrmecophagidae; genus Myrmecophaga; species Myrmecophaga tridactyla. The sequence continues at coordinate 44,694 of PVIY010013444.1, forward strand.
TACACAAATGTCTGTTCATCCCCCTGCTTTCAGTACTTCTGGGAATATACCCAGTAATGGGATTGCTGGATCATATGGCAGTTCTATACTCAGCTTCCTGAGGAATGGCAAAATGTCTTCCACAGCAGCTACACCATTTTACATTCCCTCCAGCAGTAAATGAGTGCTCTTATTTCTTCATATCCTCTCCAACAGTTGTAGTTTTCTTGTTTTATTTAAATATTGGCCATTCTAGTAGGTTTGGAATGATATCTCATGATTTTGATTTACATTTCCCTACCAGGTAGTGATGCTGAGCATCCCCTCATGTACATTTTAGCCATTAATATTTCCTCTTTTGAAAAATATCTGTTCAAGTCTTTTGCCCATTTTTTATTGGGTTTGACATTCTGTCATTGAATTTCATAGGATTTCCTTGCATAATTTGGATAGTAAACTCTTATTGGATATGTCATTTTCAAAATTTTTTTTCCCATTGAGCAGGCTGCTATTTCACTTTCTTGCCAAAGTCCTTTGAAGCACCAAAGTATTCAGTTTTGAGGAGATTCTAATAATATATTCTGTCTTTCATTGCTTGTGCTTTGGGTATGAATAAACCTTTGCCCAACACAAGTTCTTGAAGATGCCTTCCTACATTTTCTTCCAGGAATTATATGATCCTATCACTTATATTTTGGTCTTTGATCCAATTTGAAGTAATTTTTGCAGATGTGAGATAGTGCTCTTCTTCTTTCATTTGGATATAAATATCATCCAGTTCTTCCAACACCATTTGTTGAAGAGACTGTTCTCTCTCAGTAGAGTGGACTTGGCAGCTTTGTCAAAACTCAGTTGTTCAGAAATGTGCAGGTCTATTTCTGAACTCTCAATTGCTTCCATTGATCAATTTGTTTATCTTTATGTCAGGTCCAGGCTGTTTTTGATCACTGAGTTTTTTAATGGGCATTAAAGTCAGGGGATGAGAGTCTTCCAAATTTTTTCTTCTTTTTCAAGATATTTTTAGCTATTCTAGGCCTCTTAATCATCCAAACGTACTTGATAATTTCCTTTTCTATTTCTTCAATATCAGCTGTTGGTATTTTTATTGAGATTGCATTGAATTTGTAAATCAACTTTGGTAGAAGTGATTTATTAACAGTATTTATTCTTCCATACATGAACATGGAATGTCCTTCAATTAATTATTTATTCTTCTTTGATTCCTTTTAGTGATATTTTGTAATTTTCTGAATATAAGTCCTTTATATACTTGGCTAAATTATTCAATGATATTTGATTCTTTTATTTGCCATTGTAAATGGATTAATTTTGTCTTGATTTCCCCTTCAGAATGCTCATTACTAGTGCATATAAGCACTATTGATTTTTGCATGATGCTTGTGTCTCTCATTATGTTGATGAACTTATTTATTAGCTCTGGTAGCTTTGTCATTCACTTTCTGTATGCAGGATCATATTATCTGCAAAGAATGAGTGTTTTAATTCCCCCTTTTCAATTTGGGTGCCTTTTATGTCCTAATTTCTCTAGTAGAACTTCAAGTATGATGTTGAATAACAGTGGTGGATGTGGGCATCATTGCATTGTTCCAAATCTTAGAGGGAAAGCTTTCAGTCTTTCACCATTGTGTATGATGTTAATGTGGGTTTAACATATATGACCTTTATCATTTGAGGAACTTTTTTATTCCTATCTTTGGAAGTGTTTTACAGAAAGATTCTGGATTTTGTCAAGTGTTTTTACTGTGTCAACTGATAAGATCATGCATATTTTTGCCTTCAAATTTTAATGTATTGCATTGATTGTTTTTCTTGTATTGAGCCAAAGCTGGATATTGGATTTTATTTGAAAGTATTTTGTTGAGGGTATTTGCATCTATATTCATTAGAGAAATGCTTTATAGTTCTCTTTTCTTGTAGCATCTTTATCTGGCTTTGGTCTTAGGATGATGTTGGAATAATAAAATGAGTTATGTAGTATTCTTCAATTTTTTGAAAGAGTTTGTGCTCAATTGATATTAATACTTCTTAGAATGATTGATAGCATCCACCTGTGAAGCCATCTGTTTCTGGGCTTTTCTTTGTGCAGAGGGTTTTGATGATAGATTCAATCTCTTTTCTTGTAACTGGACTGTTGAGGTCTTCTATTTTTTCTGGAGTCAGTCATGTCAACTTAAGAATTTTTCCATTTTATCTAAGGTGTTTATTTCTTTGATACAGGTTGTTCTAATATCCTCTTATGCTCCTTTTTATTTCTATAGGATCATTAGTAATGTCACCCCTTTCATTTCTGATTTTATTTATATGTATTCAAAATCTTCTCTGATTTTGATTTTTCAGTTTAGTGAAAATTTGTTAATTTTGTTGATCCTCTCAAAGAATGGACTTTTACTTTTATTGAGTCTCTATTGGTTTTGGTTCTCCATTTCATGTATTTCAGCACTGATCTTTGTTTCTTTCCCTTTGTTTGCTTTGAGATTAGTTTGCTATTCCTTCTCTAGTTTCCTCAGGTGTTTGTTAGGTCTTTTGCTTTAGCTCTTTCCTCCTTTTAATTTTAGGTGTTTAGGGCCACAGTTTCCCCCCCCTAGCAATGCCTTCACTGCATTCAATACATTTTGATATATTACATTCTTATTTTCATTTGTCTTGAGATATTTACTGATTTCTCTTGCAATTTCTTCCTTGACCCACTGATTGTTCGATTATTTCTAAACAGAAGAAACTATATTACTAGTAAAGAAAAAGTGAATGATGGGTGCACGGGTAGTTTAGTGGTTAGAATGCCCACCTTTCATGTGGGAGACCTGGGTTCAATTCCCGGACCAAGCACCACCACCACCTCCAAAAAAGAGAGAGAGAGAAAAAGCAAATGACATGAAAAATAATTTTATGATTCAATTCAGTAAGAAATTTCAGTTTAGAGTTTTGGAATACTCACTTTAAGTGTGGATAAGCAAATATAAATATAACAATTTTTAACAAATTTTCTTCTACTTATAATTCAAATATAATTATTTAGAATCAGGGCAAAAAAAGAAGTAAGTAAAATAATGGAGATTAGACAAGTTAGATAATGGAGTTATTATTTATCTCCAAGTTAGATAATGGAGAATGCCTATGAAGTTTTCAGGGAATCCAATCATGACCCTTATAATATTGTAAACATATACATTCTTTCAAAATATTACACTAAGAGATGGACTAAGAGAATTTTTGCATATAGGAGCTACCCATAGATGACTAAAAATAATTTATATGGCCAAATGCAGACTGTGGCAAGGACTTGTATTACATGAAGGCAGTCAAAGCATCAAATTTCATAGTGCACTGCAGTATGAAGTCAATGGAAACTGTATCATAAAATGGAGATGAAATATATTACAAACATACCATTCCCTGTTGATCTTGAGGAGATGTAACAAACTTTTTAATGCTACCAGATAATTCATGCATCCATCATCCAAAAATACTTTGTACAAAAAATATTGTATAAGTTTTCAACAAAACAAATAGAGTGACTTATGTCCTTAGTGATTTTAGGGTGGGTAAGTGCTCTGCTTAGTCTCTCCCTCTGGATCTCTTAAAGAGCCAACAGGAAGCTGGTGTTATACATCTTCAATGACACTTTAATATATAAAAGCATTCATGGTCATGAAGAAGCAGACTTGTCATTTCCTAGCCCTTCATCATCTCTGTGGGCAGATCTGCTTAGTGCTGCAGTTCAATGTTAGATATCTCTTTGTTTCCACACCAAAACATGTTGCCCAACATTTTTGTTAGTAAAAAATCCACTATCCATTCACCTGTCATTTGTCTTCCTTTCATTCAATAATGCAATATTTTAAAGAGATATTATTGAGTGGTTCCTCTCAAACCCCAGTACCAATCATGGGCCAGATACCAGTCCAGGTATTACAGGCAAAAATGGACAGTTGAACAAAAAAATTATTTCCCCCTTTTCTCTTACATTATAGCAAAGCACAAATAGAAAAGCAAAGACAGACCCTGTAGAAAACAAAAATACCTTTAATATGAACAAAGTGTTAACTCAAATTATAAATCAAAAATCTATCCTATCATATTGGATCATATATCGTAATCCAGGGCATCTTAATGTTTCACATCGATATATCCAAAAATTCAGCAATGTTAAAGATAGAACAGATTCCACAAGTATCCAAGAAATTTATATATGAAAGCAGTGCATCCTGAAAGAGGAGGAAAAAACTAAAACATTATTATAGGATAATTTTTATTTCATCTTCTGGGAAATACCAATTAAACAATATGCATGCATACCTTATGAAGATGAAAGAAATACAATGAAAATATCATATGAAGAAAGACATAGATCTCCCAGATATTAAGACACTGGTCAACCAATTTTTCAAATGAGTTTCAGGGGAAAGTATTTTGCTCTTCTCTCAAGTTTCCTGGACTTTCCAGCTTATTTTCATGGTATAAAAGCCTCTAAATTGCATTCTATTTAAAAACAGTTAATAAATCTATGAAGGGCTATTGTGATGCCTATATTCCAGGGGTCACACCCTGGTTACACATATAATAAACCTTGCTAGGGCTTCATTCTGTGGACACACACTCTTCATCTTGATAGGATTTACCAGACAATTACAAAATTAGAACCCCTATATGATGTCAGAGAATAAAAGGGTAAGGACCTTTTGAAGGGCAGGAAGGAGATTCATACAGTCCTTTATTCCTTCAGAAAGGTTTTTTACTCCAATAGCTTGTAAGGAATCATTTTAGTCCTGGAGATAGAGAAAGGAAACAAAGATATTGACTGGACCTTATAGACAATGTGCTGGAATTCCCTCAAATAAATTTGGAAATATCAGTAATTTGAACATTGTATTAGCTTGCAAGCAGCGGATACACCAGAAGTGGAACAGCTTTTCAAAAGGGGAATTTAATAAGTTACAAGTTTCAGTTCTAAGCCTATGAAAATATCCAAATTAAGGTGCCAACAGGAGGTTACCCTCACTCAAGAAAGGCCAAATTGGAATACCTCTGTCATCTGGGAAGTTATGTGGCTGGCATCTGCTGCTCCATTCCTCCTAGGCTTTGCAGTTTTCAGTTTCTGTACATTTAGGAGTTCCTGACTTTGTGTCTCTGGGGCTGGCTTTCATCTCTTGGCTTCCCATGGCTCTCTCTGGGTTCTGGCTTGCTTAACATCTCATGACAACATCTTCAATTTGAAGTTACCATTTTCAAATGGGTTCACAACTACATGAGTAATTCATTAAGACTTGAATATGTTCTCTATACATACAACATTTTATATGAAACACATGTAAAATTAAATAAAGCACCTCTCCCTGTCTTAGCACATTGGTTCTCTTGGAGTATTCACTTATGCTTAGCTAAGCCATTTAAATTACTACCTTCATTTTCACTTCCTAATTTTCTGAAGTTTAATTATCACACAAACTTGGCAACAGAAGGTCTTTTGGGTCCCTTTCTGAATGAGCATAAATGCTTTCCAAAACATGTGCTTGCTTTTCTTGATTCCCCTTAAACAGAGAAGTTTTTCAAAATCCCTATTCTCTAAAATAAGTCTCTCAAGCTTTACTAGCCAGGGTTTGATGTGTCTGTTATTTACTTCACTGCACATCTTTTACCTAGGCAGCAGAGGTTTCTCATTCTTATTCTAATGTTTTCAAGGACCATCCTCCCCTTTGCCACTATTTTTGCCATGACAGAATTCTAAATTAGGCCAAAGAAAGGCAATAACCTTGCATCTAACCTCCAAGAAATGCCCTGAGAGGTTAAAAGAGATAAGCATAATTTGGGGGATCAAGATCTGCCTTCTCCCTTTGGAATCAAGTACACTGGAACAAGGGGTTGTTGTCTTCAGAACCAACCTATGACTGAGATGTGAAGTTATGAGGCTAAGTTGAAGTGCTGCAAAATCTCTTTCCTCATTTGCTACCTTTTTGATTCAGGCTTCATGTGGTTGCTGTAAACCTGTGACTATTCCTTATGACAAATATGATTTTGAAAGTTTATGCTTTTTATTCATTGTTTGTGAGGAAGGAGGAGGCATTGGAGCTTCCTACCCTGACATTTTTGCTGATACCATGATCTACACCATTTTAAATGGGAATATCACCCATATTGCATCATGGTTTCTAAAGGCAATGGATTTTAAGGCCTCTGCTCCTTGAAATTATTTATTTCTTTTATTATGATATCTAGAATCCACTGCAAAAGATTCTGATTTAACTGTCCTTGGTTGTGATTTTGACATTCAGAATTCAAAAGATCCCAGGGTTATTTGAATAGGCATAAAGTTTGAAAAGCAATTCTGTAAAGAAGTGGAGACCCAAAAGGACCTTGCAACTTATAGTGTGAGGTACATATTCCCCTCATATCAGTCTATTTTAGGACCTTGCTAGAAAAGCATTTTCAAAGGACCCACCACAAACCTACTACATCAGGAACTGATTTTTTACAAGATTGTAGAGATTCATGTGGTTGCTGAAGAATTAACATCATTAGTTCTCAGTTGTCTTCAGCTCCCCCCACCACTGTGCTTAAATCCTATGCAGAAAAGTAAGGATACTGCCACTGCCTCCCTCTATTCATATCCCAAAGCATCTCTGCTTAAAAGAGAAAATACAATTGGTTGCAAAGAAAAGTTAACATCTGGTAGTGAGGTTTTTCTGTCCCAAATTGTGACCCTTGTTTTGGATGTTGGAGCAAGATGAAATAGTCTTAAGTAAGATACTGAATAATACAGCCACCATTAGTATAACAAACAAGAATACCTGCCATGTTCCAGTTGGTAGTGAGCGTGGTTGGCTGCCTGTTCTTATTCTGTCCTCACTCATTTGGTAATTTGTTTATGTTAGAAAGACAAAAAACAAAACAAAACAGATTCATTTTTCTCTTAGAGTTTTATAAGCTTTCTCTCATGAAATGTTGATGCTATCTGTGTTTGCATTTGTGATCTATGTTTCTTTACATGTAAACTTTGACTCTTCTGTACATGCCAATATTTCCTAAATAGGGCAAAACTGTAACACTATCCATTTTCACAATCTTCTCATACATTTTCATTATGATACTTGTCAGGAGTCTGCAACCTTGGGTCTGACTTGTGTATTTTGTTTGCAGTAGGGTTCAGACCAGGATGCAGTGCCTTTTCAGAAGGGCAGAGTGTTTGGGTCTCTGTGGTGGTGCTGGAAGGCTCGGATGAGCATCTTTATAAATATATCAGTAGTCACTAAAATTAAGGTCATGAGTCTGTGTCTTTTGTGTCCTTGTCCCTGCAGGGATCCACAGCAGAGAGACTATTTATCAGGGAGACAGATGTGTAGTGATGAGGAAGGAAGCTAGCAGGAGGATTGGAATTTTCATGAAGCACTCTCAGTCTCAAAACTACCCATGAGTTCACACTGTTACTGAATTTAGGCAGTAAGTGCTTTACTGCTCTGTCAGTTTACACCTAAGATCTTGAGTCCTTGCTTTACGTGAAATGGTGGTCCATCACCATGTGGTGATAGTGGAGACATATTTATCCCCAGGCAATTTGTGTGTACCTGCTCCCAGCAGCATCTGACACATGAATAACCTCATTTCTTCTGTAGGGTGGCCATAGGCTCTACCACTTTAGTAAATGGTTCACACAGCCACCTATCCCTGGGACTCTTTATGACATTATCCATCATGACCTTCTTTTAGATCTTGGCCTAGGTATTAATAGTTTGAATATTGAAGCCCAACCTTGTTACCTATCAAGAACCCACAAAAATGTCTGTGTTTCCACCAATGTATGTATCACTAGTAATAAATTTTTCTTGAGTCTCTCCACCCAGGTGAACTCCAGAAGGGCAGGCATCACTTCTGTTTGTCTCAACATTGTATATCACAGTGTGGCATATGGAAAGGCTCTGAAACCATATTGAAAGAAACTAAGGCAGATATTCTGATTTAGGCATTTGTTCTTTATTAAACCCATGTTCTGGGATTAATGTAAAGGGAAACCACTTGTAAGTATTTGAGGAACACTGAAGAAGTCAGTTTCCAGTAAAGAAATGTCAGGGATTAGTTGGGCAGTGTCTGGGAGCTTCCTGAGATAGTTTCAATGGTGATTAAACAAAAGCCATCAATGTTCACCATCACAAACACTTTCAGTGAACACTGAACTGGTATAGCCAAGGATGGGACCAAAAGAAGAGAATTGTTTGATCCCAACTGTTTGAATTTGTGAGGACTTAAGACTTTGATTTTAGGTTATTAAGGTTAAAAATCTGTTAGGACTTCCCGGACCATGCACCGAAATAAAAACAAGCAAACAAACAAAAAAACTGTTAGGACTTAACTTAAGCCATAGCAATGACAGTGAATTTTCACATGTAAACAATTACAAAAAGTATATTTTTATCTCATGCTCTTTGGCGGTCCATTAAATTATTTCAAGGATTTTCCACTTTATTAAAATTATTTTCAGCCTTCATATCTAAAATAATTAAGAATATTTGTTTGATTACTTAGTTTACATTATGACCTCTGCTGTGAGTATCCCTTTTTAGCTATTTTAACAAACAATTCAGATTTTTCAATATTGTACATGAAAATTTATCAGTGTAATATTGACATTTTCTGAATTCATCCTATGAATGTTTTTATCTTGTTAGAATTATTATTTCAAGGAATAAATCATTGACTTGAAAACTTTTGATACTATTTAAAATTTTTGAAAAATTATGAATTTCCCTTTTCCTCTTTAAGGATTGTTCTGTTGTCCCTGATTAGTATATTTTAATCGGGAGTCACACATTTCCACATAATTTTGTTCAACCTGAATACAATGTTTTCTAATTTGATATAATATGCTAGACTCAAACTTCATACTCTCATGAAGAGGGCCTGGCTGGTCACTCCCTGAACTCATAAAAAATTATTTGTCTGAAATTTAAATAATTATATATTATTACTATTGTAAATGAACATATTAATTGAATACTCTTTATTGAGCTTATTTCAAATTACTCTACATCCAATTATTTATTTTACCATTCAGAATTAGAAGTTAAAATGGTTAAAATGCCCCCTGCATTTCACAGATGAAGAAATTAGTCTTCCTTGGTACAAATATCATTTAGTGATGCTTGAATTTATCCTGGGGCTCTACAAACATGAGTTGCATTTGACCACAGGGATCATTCTATTCAGTCCTGGCCTTCAGGTAGAAAGTTCCTGTCCTTTTTAGAAGCATGCCTATTTCTGGTGTATCTTAGCATTAGGTTTCTACTACCCCCTGAAACAGCTGCTAATTGTTGAGGCTTCCAAAGTGGCATATTGGAAGTTTCCAAACTGTAGGGGCCCTACAGAAACAATTTTGACTGCAGAGATAGGCCCTTCCAGATTAAAGTTTCTGCTTCCCAGGAGGAAACTCTTTTACTAAGGTATATTGTAATTATTTCCTTGAATGTGAGGCTAAGACACCATGTTATCTGGGGCATTTCTCAAAAACTTCAGGCTATCCCATTAGGTCTTTTAGGTCAATTCCAATTCCCAGGTATTAATAAATACTTTTACATCCTTGCCGTGACTTTTGAATCTCCACATTCTTGCCTTTTGACTCAAATTCAGCAGCTCATATGAAATGTATTTGAGAAATAAAATAGGTACTTCTGGAAGTAGGAATTTTAGGCCTTTAAATTTGAGAGTATTCTTCTACTGGCATCTCTCCCATAGCAGTTGAGGCACTATCCTTTGTCCCAGCTGACTTCTTTACCTCTTACTTTGTGTTTGCTTCCCATCCCTGACTATAGTATCATGAATTTTATATCATTATTTATAAATCATATATTTTATCTTAGAATCTACACCATCTAAATCTGATCCCAGCCCTTTGAGTTGAAGCATGTTCTAAAATCTTCAATTCTGATACTTGAAAAAAGTTAAAAACCCTTTTGAACTTTTATTTCCACCTGCTGACCTCTCATGTCTTTTCCAGTGAAAGTTGAAAGCAGAGTCCATTCATCAGATTCTCTTCTCATCACACCCCATTCTCACCCTCTCCAATCTGAGTCTTTGTTCCCATTAATTCATGGAGAGCAGTCTTGGTGACAGTAATAGTTTCATCAATATAACAGTCTCATGAAATTTTTTCAGCCTTCTTATTTCATCCTCAGCAGAATTTGAGTAACTCCTGCTTATGAAATTCTCCTTTTACCCAGACAATTTTGACTGTTCTCACAGGTTAGATTCCCAGAACCTAATGTGTAAGATATTTATTTGGAAGTACTCTAAGGATCAACATGATGGAAAGGAGAGGAGAGAAAGAAATCTTGGGCAGAGGGAAAATTGAACTTGCAAAGCAGCCTCATAACTGACATGGCACATTATATGTGTACTATACTGAACCAGAATTGCCAGAACTAAATACCCTGGTCTGCACTAATCACACTGGGAAAGTGTGATCTCGGGTATGTGGTTTTCTGTAGGTGATGCAATCCTCAAATGTCTGGACAAATAAAGAATACTGTCAGAGTGTTGATAGCATTCAAATTCTGAGCAGGAAGTTCTTCACATAAGGAAGATCTAGGTGGACCATTTCCATGCCCATCCAGTCCATCCCTTGTCTCACTTGGATCTATCTTTATATATTCAGGGAGTTTTTCCCCCTGGCTTCTCTTCCTGAAGTAATATGCAAGAGGAAGCATATTTACCCATAATGTTACCACCACTGCAGATGTTCTTGGGCCAATCAATGTCCCTCTACCTTGTCCATCCTAGATTTCCCTCACCCCTACCTGTCACCTCTTTCAGTCTCAGGACTTACCAGGTGTCAAGTCTTCACCCCTGATGGGTCAGATCTAGTTGCCACAATGCCTTTCTCAGGCAGGGTTTGCTAAATTTTCCATTTATTAACAAAGTTTGACAGGAAAATATCAAGAGGTGCCTAAGTAAATCATGTAGGTGCCAAACATATTCTTCCTTGCCTCTGTAATATAACAGCATATCCTCTTCCCCCTGATCAAATCAATCACTTCTGCCAAGACAGGAATTCCCCATTCTTGCCTGTCAGGCACTGAATATAAAGACCAAGAAGTGCCCAGCTGATACTAGAGCAAAGAGTTCAATGGCAGCATTCTTGGCCTTATGTCTTTCAAATAAATATTAGAATAAGCTTTTCAATGTTGTCTGTGTATTTGTTGTGAATTTGGGGCATAATTTAATCATATTAGTACGGTACATAACATATTAATAAATTGAACCATATGTTTCATGTTTGTAGAACTATATAACTTCCCAATTTTATTGTTCCTTTTTCAAATTGGAGAAAAACAATGAATGGCCCCTTTGCTAGTTTGAAACCACTCTGTACCCCAGGAAAGAAAGCTAGCAGACATCACCATATGCCTTCTCATATGACAGAGAAACCCTGAACATCATGAGTCATCTTTCTCTGGATGCCTTAGTTTGGAAATTTTTATGGCCTTAGATCAATAATCTTTAACTTAATAAATTATCTTTTTAAAAGCCAATGCATTTCTGGTATATTGCACTTCTAACAGAATTAACAAACTAAAACAGATATTGGTACCAGAGAAGGAGAGAGCAGTGATTTTCAAATACCAAATATGTTGGAATGGGATTTTAAATGGTTAAGGGGAAGATTCTGGAATTGTTGTGAGGAGCTTGATAGGGAAAGCTTACAGTATTTGAAGAAGCTGTTGGTAGAAATGTGGACACTAAGGATACTTTTGATAAGGCTTTAGACGGAAATGGTACATATGTTATTCCAAACTGGAAGGAAGGTGGTCCCTCCTTTAAAGATGCAGAGAATTTTACCAAATTGAGTCCTGACTGTGAATGGAAGACAGGATTTGAACACCCAAGCTCAGATACTTAGCTGAAAAGTTTTCCAAATGTGTGATGTATAGCCTAGTTTCTCCTTGCAGCTTATATAGTGAAATGTGACAGGAAAGAGATAAGCCAAGAACTGAACTCTTGTGTACAAAGAAACCAGAAATTGATGGTCTGGAAAATTCTGGGCTTCCAGAAAGAGAGACCCCAGGTGATAGGGCTCCACATGAGGATATAACCAAACATGGAGCCTGTACCTCATTTCAGAAAAAGCAAGGATTTGAAATGAGGTTATCCAGGAAGGATGTGTGGAAAGTCCTATGATCTGATAGGTATGATCCCAGTATCTGCCTAAAAAATCATCAGGAGTGTTATGGGGAACTGTTTAAACAAAACCACTGCCAGTCTGGAATTAAAGGGACAGATTGAAGGGAAAATAACTTCAAAGGTAGAACCATGGAAGCTAAGGTCTAAAACCATGAAAAGTCAGGCCAGGAATGCAGGCTCACCCATATATTTTAAGAGGTTGAGTTTGCCCCGAAGGTTGAAGGCATGCCTTCTGCCTCAAAGTTCAGGAAGAGTTTTGGTGACTTTGAGAGGGAGGAGCACATTCCTTGAGGTTTGGAGAGACTCTTGCTGCTACCTTATTTTTCTGAGGGAGTTTAGAGTGTGCCCCAGAGATGGAAGAGAACCTATGTGCTGCCCCAATGATTGTTAAGTGTGGAACCAAGAAAACAGTGGTCTCTCAATGTCCCCCAAGGTTGCACTCTTCACCTCAGTGTTTGAAGAGAACAGGACCACTGCTTGGTCTCTTAGAAAGAGTGGAGCTGCTGCTTTCTAAAATCCCAAGTATAAATGACTCAGATTTTGAAATTTAATGGAGTTTGCCATGTAGATTTTTGGAACTGTTGTGTCCAGTGAACCTTGGTTCCTTCCAATTTCTCCCCTTGGAAATGGTAATATTGATCTTATGCCTGTCCCTCCTTTGAATGTTGGCAACAGATAACTTGTTCTGAGTTTTACAGGTCCAGATCCAGGGGATAATTTTGCCTTAGGACAGACTCTGCCTATAAATGAATTTGATGAGGGTTTTGTACAGGTTCTGATTTTGTATTCCATTTTCATTGTTACTGAAATGCTTTAAGGCTTTGTGATATTGTAAGTGAATGAATGTATTTTGTATATGGAAAGAGCATTTGTTTTCCTTGGGGTCCAGAGGGTGGGATTTGCTGCTCTGATATTGTTGTGTGCACCCATGGAAAACCATGTTCTTTAATGCTGATTCAGTGTTGTTGGGTGGGATATATTTTATGCAATATTATTGAGTTATAGTCACACAGCATACAATCTATTCAATGTATACAATTGGAGGCTCACAGAGTCATCATGTAATTCATCACCACATTCAGTTTCTTTCATCATCACATAGTTGTGTATTTATCACCATGATCAATTTTAGAACATTTGCATCACTCCAGGAAAAGAAATAAAAAAAGGAAAAACATAAGTTCCATCCCCTTACCCCTCCACCTCATTGACCACTAGTATTGCAGTCTACCAAAATTTTTTTACCCCTCATCCCACCCATTATTTAACATTTTTGTCCTTATTTTTTACTCATACATTGGATAGGATCTTTTTGATTAAGGTGTATCCATGGAGATTTAAGCCACCCAATTGTGGGTAAGCCTATTTGGATTTATTCTGTTTGGAGTTCTTTGGGTTTCTTTGACTTATATATTTATGTCCTTTATGAGGGTTGGGAAGTTTTCCCTCATCATATCCTCAACTACTCTTCCTTGCCTTTTACTCCTCTCTTTTCATTCTGGGACACCAATGACTCATATTTGTGTGCATTGTTTTGTCTATCATTTCCCTGAGTTCTCATTCAATTTTTTCCATCGTTTTTGCCATTTGCTGTTTGAGTCTTTGAAGTAAATTATCCTGTCCTCTATATCACTTATTCTTTTTACTGTCTCTTCAAATCTGTTCTTGTGTGCCTCTACTACATTTTTTATGCGATCAACAGTCTTTAATCTCTGTGTATTCCACTATTTTTCTACTTATTCTTTCAAATTCCTTTGTGTTCTTCTACTGTCTTCTTGATCTCTTTTATGTCATTTGCTATCCCACTTATTTTATTAATTAGAGTTATATGAACATCTTTGATTAGTTGTTCCAATGTCTGTGTCTCATATGTTTTAATTTGATCATTAGGTAGGGTGATATCTGTCTTCATTGTGATATGCTTAGTGATCTTCTGCTGTCTTCATCGCATGTAAATATCTTGACTGATTTACTTTGGGAGTTGATGTCTTTCAGTAGTATAAGGCCTTGTGTTTGTGGGATGGTTGTACAGTAGGGAGCAAGGCATGGGGTGGAGCACTCAGCATGGTGATTTCTTTCAGGGCAGGATTAGGTGCAGGTTGGGGATATTACACTTGTGCTTATGAATCTAGGCACCCAGCGGCCAGGAAGGATGTAGCTGTGTGGGTGCACTGATCTGGGGGATGTATCCCTGGTGTGTGCTGGTCTAAGGCACAGTGACCTTTATGTGCATGCATAGAGCTGTGGCAGCAGGTTGGCATTAGGGGCAGATGTGACCCAGCTGCACAGGTCAGCAC